>CAJNSZ010000625.1:23077-43326 GCA_905329745.1 Rotaria sp. Silwood2
AACAGCTCTCGCTCCACAACTCACAAGGGCTGAATCTAAGCGCTGGTAGACAGCTCCGGCTCGACTCCTGTGAGACAGAGTTTTTTTACCAGTTAAGCCATCCGCAGAACTTCATCGTTTTTTTTTAATATCCGGATTCTACAAGCATCTTCAGGAATGTCAGAGGCATTCTCCGGCATGTTACTGGTATTCTCAGGAAAGTTAATAGCATCCTAGAGTATGCCTATAGCATATGAAAAGAAGCCTCTAGTGTTCCAGAGATTATTTCTAGCATTCCTGTGGATGCTCGCAGCATTCTGTATTCAGAAAAAACGATCAAGTCCTTCAGCAAGTTTAGTTAATTAACAGCTCTAGATCACATGGGCTGAGCTGGAGCTGTCAGAGACCTAATCCACACTCATACCCAGTGTTTGACGCGCAAGCGTCGTGCGCGGAAATATCTCTGCGTGCAACGGTTGTGTCACGACTTTTACAATATTTTATTGTAGCTAATTCATATATGGCAATCATTACATTTCTTCCCATTGTATAAATATACTCATCATGACCATGCAACAACATTCAAAAGAGTTTCGTTCGATTACAATTTCAGTAGTATATATTGAGCTAATTCGTTTCATCTTTTCTTTTTGCCGACTATAGTTGGAATATGCATCTGCTACTCTTATTCAACACAAAACTAGTTTATTAGAGCAATACATCTTTAGAGAATTCACTAGGCGATGTCTACCGGTTCGAAAGTTATTAAATAATACAGTTTTTATTTTTCCACGCTTTGGTCGTGTTACATATCATCAAGTTCTTCGTCAGGAACGGACCGTTTTGAGTGAGGTGTGAGTAGGGGTGGGAAGTTACCGTTCCCAGACCGTTTCCGGGTAACGGTAACTTCTTCGTTACCAGTTGTTAGCTCGTTTTACGAGCTGATGTTTATTTATTTCGAAAATAAGTCGGACTGACTAAAATGTCCTTAACAACACGTACATATATATATAAACATACAATAGGAGAAGAGAAAAAGAAGAAGAAAGGAATAACAATTACAAAGAGAGAGAGAGAGAGAGAGAGAGAGAGAGAGCACGGACCATGATAGGTATGAGTCACCGTTAACAGTCCTCCCCTCCCATATTGGATGTGTGTCCCTACACATCAAAGATCATTAAATCACGTTTAATTAATTTTCTAACTGATTAATATCCATCATATTGTCATGTACTATATCATATTGTATAAGTTCAAGTTTAATATTTGATATTGAAGATAATAAATCTTTTTCATTTATATCAAAATCATTTTGTACATAAATTATAGCTTTTTAATAATATATTACTTTCATCATTTTTTCATGGCGTATTATACGTAAAAATGTTTCCGAATAAAATTATGAATAAATTATTATGTCAAAATGAATATGAAATAAATTTTGATACTATTCATTGATTTCATTTTGATATTTTTGTAAAATAGATGCTTTAATATTGAATGGAATTGTATATATTGTAAACATTTATTCCATACAGTTTGAGTACATTCTCGAGCTTCTTCTTCTTTTTATAAAATTGATAAACAATAAGATGTAAAATCATTTTTAATTCGAATATTTAATGAAGCTATTTAATTCGTATGATCATTTATTTCATAATCAGCATTATCATTTATTTCATTTGCTATTAATAAATTTTTGTATTTAATATTTTTAATCGTGTAGATGAGTCATTTATTCCATTTAATTTTTCTAAATGTTTATTAGTTTTTTCTTTTCTTTTTTATTTCTAATTCCATAGTTTTATCTTTAAAATAATTATCTTGTAAAGAACATTATAATATTAATTGATCATTATATTTAATGGGTATTTGTTCTGAAATTTCAATAGATTCTCATGCTTTTCTTCAGTTGGATAAACAACAAAAAGAGAACCATTAAATTCTTTTGTTTTAAATTGTTTTTTCATTTCTATATTATCTGTTGCACCATATTTTCCAAAAAAAACTAAATAATTTATCTAATGTAATATCGTTTGTTTGTGGAGAATTTTCCATAAACAGTACGATTTTTTTATGTTAATTCAAGTTCAGCTTGACTATTAGGTAATGGACGATCTGACATTGATTTTTTAAGTAATTTATCTTGAATTAAATTGATATCACTAAGATAATATTCAATTTGTCGAATAATTTTTCTAAATCTGGTGATGTTGTTATTTGACCTATGGCTGTCGTATGATTATCTTCATCAGCATGATCAGTTTTATCAACTGTTGTAATTGTCGTTACTGAATGATCAGCATGTATAATTCTTGTTTCATAATTAAATTGTCCACCACGTTGTACAGATGTTGTATAAGTCGACATTGATGAGCCTCTAGATAATGTAACAATAATAAATGAAATGAAGATAGTTTGAATGAGTAATGATGAATGATTTCATTGGAGGATTTTTCATAAATAAATAAATAAAATTCATATTGATGATAATGATCTAAACAGAGAGATACATAATTATAATTGTTTAAAATTTGATTACGTTCATTCGTTTCTTGTTGTTGTATCATTTATTGTCGTTGTTGCAGTTGTTTATTTTTTTTTTTTTTTTTTTTTTTTTTTTTTTTTTTTATTTTGTTTATTTTCTTTTATATATATATATTTTTTTTTTTTTAACCCCATCGATCAGCATATTGTGATTTTGAAAAATAATTTATTTTTATAATTTTTGTTGCATGTTCTAATTCTTGTCGGGATTTGAGACCAATTGTAACTTCATTATATTTTCGATTTATTGTAATTTGATGGCTTGTATATATGTTATCATCACGTAATTGGGCCCGTATTTTTCGAAAATCATATCGGTGGTAAATGGGCCGTTTTATTTTGTATTGAAAATTTGGATGATGTTTTTGTTTCCATTTTAACTTCAGGTTTTTCTTTCTTTGTTTTTCAGATTTTGATAGTTTTGTTGTTGTTCTTGTTGTTTCTTCTTGTGTTTGTTGTTGTTTCTGTGCATTAAATTCGTTCATTTCTTCTTCAGTTGCTTCAATTGTTACATAATTTTGTTCATCAAATTTTGGTAATAATTTTTGAGGTTCTTTATCGAATCTTGGCATTAATATTTTGGGTTCGTCGTCTTCACTAATGTCGGTTAAATCATCAATATTTAATGTAATATTTGTCGATGCTGTTTTTGGTGTTTCATAATTTGTTTGAATAGTTGCATTTAATGGATATATCATAAAGTAAAGCTTAGTGACAGCGGTACAATCTGCAACGGCATAATTTATCATTGATATACGTTTTTCTTGTTCTTCATTTGCATTGTAATGGTTCTTACTAAACAGTTTTTTCTTCCATGTGTTGAGTTTGAAGTCCAGTCCACAACACCACTTGTTAACTGTTTCGTTCTTGTCTAAGAATTGTTGAAAAACTGTTGCCATTGCATCCTGCAAGGACCAGTTAGCTTGCTGTTCACGGCTTTCCCTCACGGGATGCGTGATACTTGGAAATTTGTTGTACCAGCCACTAAAATGATCCTGTAAGTTTATTGTATTTTTAATCTTACCTTTTTCAAATAATCCATATGAATGAAAATTTTTAAATTCATTGTCGAATGGTCCCCAGGTAATTTTTGTATTTTCATCACCAAATATGCTTGAGCAAAGTTCTTTAATTTTCTTGAATAATAATGAATTTTGATCAGGTAAGTAAAACATTTCAATTAATATTAATGTTGACTCGTGAATTGAATGAATAAATTGGATTTGTACGAGGGCACCTTTTGCTACCTTGTTTATTATTTGGGATTCTGTATCGATTGCATATATATTTGTTGTTCTTGCCTTCATTATTAATTCTTCTACCGTTTCGATTGACGAATAATGGTGAAGATGACGAACTGTAAGATTTGATGGTGATTGAAAAGGTGGATATTCTGCCCGTAGTTGTTCGTTTTTTTCCATTCGACGAGTAGTTCTCATCCAATTTTTTTGTTGTTCCGGCTTTAGATCATAGTAATAGCGTGGTGGATTAGACGAATTTCTTGTTAAGCTAGACATAGTAAATCACTGAAGAAAAAAATGTATGTTTACTTTGTGTATTGAAGAGATTAAATGATGTATAACTAAAATGAAAATGCGTAATTTATAATTTAATGTCGTAATAAAATATTTCTTCACTAAGGTCATTGTCCGGAAGGTCAATTTTTCTTTCCTTTGTATATAGATATGTTCGATTATTATCCATATATAAGATTTTCTTTTCTTTGTATATACTAGACGGTTCTATTGTTGTCCATATATATAAAATTTTTTCTTTCCTTTGATGTGGTCAATATGTATATATCATGTTGGTGCTCTGATTATAGTAAAATTATTGATGTGTAACACTTGCGTTCTTCGATGCATCGTACAGTCCGGCCGGTATTGTACTAGTGCCTCGATTATAGTGCGCTGTGATTGGATGATGAGTCATCGCGTATAATGTGTTTATCTGATGAATAAAATATATAAGAGAAAATCAATTAGAATAAATGTTTGAGGTAGACAACCCCTCCATGTCAGTGAGAAGGTGAAATTCTGTCTCCCCGGCATGGACTGCTGAATCCAGCTCAATCATTTTAATTCAATTAAATGAATAATTATAATTAAATTTTTCTTTTTTTCTTTACTATTTATAGTATCATGTACCACATCTTTCCCTTATGGGATGTGCTTATTGAATTAAATTCCATCGTTCCACCAATGGAACGATGACATCCATTGTTACTTGTCTTGTTAATGTTAATTTTTTTACATGTTGAGCAATGAATGTTTTATGTCCTAATTGTTTAATAATTTTAAATGGACCTTCATATCGTATATCAAATTTATTCCTAATATTTTTTGTTTTGATTAAAACTAAATCATTAATTTTTAATACTAAATCTTGTCTATGTAAATCATATCGAGCTTTATATTGTTGTTGATTTTTTATAATATTGTTTCGAGCTTCATTCACTAATTTTTCGAGATATATTCTAATTTTTTCACTGTGCTCTGAATCTTGTGTGAGCGAAATAATTTCTTTTTGTTGATCAAATGGAAGTGTAACTTGTCTTCCATGCATCATTTCGAATGGTGTTTGTTTTGTTGTTGCATGTATTGATGTATTATAATTAAATGTAACAAATTGTAATACTTCATCCCAATCTGTTCGTCGTTCATTACATAATGCGGCAATTTTTCCATCCATTGTAGCATTAAATCGTTCAATTTGTCCATTAGTTTGTGGATGATACACTGTGGAATAAAGATGGGTAACTCCAATGTTTTCAAATAATTTGTTCATAACTTGAGAAGTAAAATGAGTACCGTTATCGGTTAATATACATGTTGGAGTACCATATTTTAATATAACATCATTAATAAGAAATTTCACTGCTGTTGTTGCTGAGCAATCTCGAACAGCTTTTGCGATAACAAATTTTGATAATACATCTGTTAGAGATATAATGTATCTATTTCCTTTTTTTGATGTTGGAGTTATTGGACCATGAAAATCCATACTTAATAATTTCCATATTCCTTCTGGTGGTGGTATTGGTTTTAATTTTCCTGGTAATTTTTGACGACGATAATTGTTTTGTGCACATGGTAAACATGAATTTAAATGATTTTTAATATCTGCTATCATTGTTGGCCAATAATAACGTTCTTGTATTTTTCTTATTGTTTTGTCACGTTCAAAATGTGCTCCATTTGCAGGTGTATCATGATAAATTTTTAATATATCAGCACGTATTCGTCCTATTGGAACGTATGGCACTGGTGAAAGTGGTAGTTGTTGTTTTCTAAATAATATTCCATCTTTAATAAAATACTGTTTTTTATTCTTAATATTCTTTTTAATTTCTTGAGTTGTTTTATCTTCTTCTTGAAGTTTTCTTAAATCATCCATATCAAATGGGATGATCTTATTTGAATTTTTTTCTGATGGTTTGATTATCAGTTCTTCATCAGTCGCTTCTTTCCCTTGTGGGATGAGCTCATTAATTTTTCCATCTGTCAGTTTAATAGATGGTGTTGCCATTGTTTGTTGTTGTAATTTGGCTTGAGCTCTAGTAATTGCTGTTGTCATTTTTAATGGAGTTAAATTATTTTTTAACGATAAAAGTGATAAATCTGTTTGTGTTGCTGTTGATTCATATTGAGTTCGTTCTTCAATATCTTCTTCAGCTACTTCGACTGGTGAGGGTGTGGGTGTGGGTGTGGGTGTGGGTAGGGAAGTCTTTCTCTAAACTCACACCCACGGAAATACCCACACCTATATCCACACCCACACCCAAACTCACACCCACACCCACACCCACACCCACACCCACACACATTCACACCCCACAGCGACACCCACCCACACCCACACCCACACCCACACCCACACCCACACTCACACCCACACCCTGTCTGTTATCGAATGAAAAGTTAAATCTCTGAAGTCATACTTTAAAGGAGAAATTAGCCATGCAATATGCACGAGTTCTTGCTAGTCGCATACATTGTTGACTCATGTATTCATTTTTAATCTATTTAATTTAACTTCTTATATATCGATATGAAATGATGTATATAAGAATGTTATGATCGTAAAGTTTTATCTGAAATATCCAAATAAATAACAAGTTTCACTTATAGGACTATCAGATATGTTTACAATTGAATGTGTTTTAAGCACTTCTGACACTACTTAGCTGCTGATGCCAAGCTACACTCTTGAGATTTCATATGTTTTTAATATAGTTCATTTAGTTAGAAAAAATATATATGGCAGCAGAGAAAAAAAGTAGTGATATTTTAATTTTGATTGATTTGGTCCTTGCGATATTCATTATCATTACAGTAGTTTTAGGGTGTAAGTGCGGGTGTTGATATCTTGTTTTCCCACACCCAAACGGTGTTAAATGTAAAATACAATTATGTACATCTCGTTTTATACATTATCAAGTGCACATACCCCAAGATAAGAGACGTGGAAAAGACAAAGGAAAATAATGAAAATGACCCCGTGTATTTTCTTCTCCAACCGCGCAACAAATAAAGAAAAAGTAGAACAATAAGCCCTATGAGAATTTCAATGATTCTCATGGACAGCCAAGAAAAAAAGAATGACCTAGATACAAATAAGACGAATATAGGTAATCCACAAAGAAGAGAAAAGAAAAGAGAAAGAAAGAAGAACATATATCCGCCTGGCAAAAAATAGTTGGACACAGTATTTTTCACAAATCATTACTATAAATTAATATTTTGAGAAAAGTATGGCAAATCGGTCCACAGTGAAGGCACTCTCATCTCCAGATTCCCCAGAAATTTTTTTTTATTTGTTTTTTCGAATTTATTTTCAATATAGAAAAAAGTTATTACAAAACTAACTATATAATCTACAAATGCATGACAATAGCACTAAAGAGGAAAATTCTGTAGTAGCCAAGAGAGATATGACAGTTAATTTTTATACGCGTAGGTAACCGTTTTCATTTACAGGATACAAGGGTGAGAATCAGGAGCAACTATTGTTTTCTTTCTTTTCAAATGTTATACACGTGATTGGTCTCTGATTTCTCGTCTTTCTTTCTATTTTCTCGCGAATATAATTTAGTTACATGCATCATTTTATAACCTAGTGTTAACTATTAAAACGAACAGAAATCAAGTAATTGTTCATTTTCTATTGTTTTGAAAAAGTTGTTCAATCACAATGAGAGGTCAGTTATCTGTTGGTGAGCGTTGGCGTATTGTTTCGTTAAGGTTCGATCAAGGACTAAATGTAAGTCAAATAGCTCGTATTATTAATTGCAGTGTCCAAACAGTTTACAATATACTTATTTTATATGAACAAACCAACTATTTCATCGAACGTAATGGACGAGGTCATCATAACATATTAAACGGCCATGAAATTCATACTCTAAGACAAATCTTGTACAGATATTTGAATGCAACTTTGACTAATATTGCTAATATATTATTTCAACGAATTGATCTTGTTGTTAGTCCTCGAACCGTTCGATATTACCGTTTGTCGCTAGGTTTTCATGCAGTTCATGCACGAACTCAACCATTAACTAATGCAACACATGCACAACGAAGATTAAATTTTTGTTTATCACATGCAAATGATCAATGGCACAATATTGGGTTCATTCTCAAAAGAGATACTTTTTCTCTTACATCTTTCTATTATATATTCTGTGCAGCAATGCCATCCCTTCATATAGCTATTTAATCATTCTATAGCTATTTAAATATTGAACACGTGTTTTACGTTACTCAATAGCTACTTATTTTTTCTATGACTATTTAAACTTTTCTTCAGCTATTTATTCTTTTGATATAGCTATTTAATTCTTCTATAGCTATTTAATTATCGAGCAGCTGTTTTATATTACTATGCAGCTACTTAATGTTTCTATGACTATTTAAAATTTTCTTCAGCTATTTAATCTTTTAGTGGTGCTATTTATTGATTGTATAGCTATTTAACTCCTTGAGGACGGGGTGACTGTATGAAACAAATGAAGATTTTCAAAACTCTCAAAGCATATATTTATTTCCATCAATGTAAAGCGCAAACATCTAAAAGTATTTAAGGGTATGATAATCTCGAAAACAGCTCGATATACAAAGACCAAGATTACATTCAGCGCATTCATATCTAGACTTAGCCCTCTTCTCAGCTCTTCTCATAGTATTTGCGCAAACCACACACTGTTTTCGTGGGTCTTGTTTTGTCGATGTTGGAGGTATAAGTGTTGGGAAATGGCGCTCAACTAATCGAACTAGATTATCTCCACCACTGGGTCGTTCTCTTGATGCTTTTGGTTTCCTATGCAATGCAATGATTTGACGGATCAGTTGTAGTCAAAAGTCACAAAATTGAGTAATTTGATCAGTCTTTTGCTTGTGTAAGATATACGAATTCAACACTGACATATCCAGCAAATGGAAGAAAAGTTTTTTTATACCATTTTACTTATTTGCGAACACATTCGACATAACTAATCTGCATACTCGATCTGTCAATGGAAGCTATGTTTTTATTGTAGTCGATGACTGAGACTGGTTTTTGAATTTGTTCATTAGTTTTCCAATGACCTTTTCCAGTGTTTGCCAATTTTGCTTCATGTATTGTCGAAAGTATGGTAACTTCTCTTTTGTCAAACCATTTTACAGCAAGTAAAATGTCAGTGTGTCGATAGTCACTATCCCCTTTTTCTAACTGATCAGTAAACTTTGGCATCCCGGATCGATTTTCCCGTACTTTACCGTAGGCTCCAGTTGAATTCGCATGTAACTCTTCGAAAAGGGCTGGACTCGTGAACCAATTGTCCACGAATAAATTGTGACCTTTTTGAAGATATGGTTGCATAAGACTCATTACGACTGATCCTGCAATGCTAAGCCCTTTGTTATGCTCGATCTGTGTTTCAAATCCGGTGTAAATGACAAAATCTAATACAAATTCGGTGCGACAATCACACAAGATGAATACTTTGACTCCATATCTATGTCGTTTGGAAGGAATGTACTGTTTGAAACCTAACCTTCCTTTCCAAAGCATCAAACTTTCATCGATGCATAGATTTTTGTATGGGACCAAAGTGTGTCGAAACTTTCCCTTCAGATGCTGGATGATCGGCCGTATCTTAGATAATCTATCCCCATCAGATTCGTTCACATTATCATTGAAATGCAGAAATCTCAAAAGTAGCAAAAATCGATCTCTTGGCATAATATCGCCGAATATCGGCGTTGCGATCAGATGATCGGTTGACCAGTAGTCTTTGATTCTGTACTTTCTTACATGAGCCCTCAACATAAAAGTCCCCAAAAAAAGGTATATCTCTTGAGAATCAGTTGGAGACCATTGTGCTTGATGTGACAATGACGATGCATATACGTCTGATGCATTTGCTTGAAATTTGTTTGTCTCATCCACAATAATTTGAATCAATTCTTGATCAAAGAATAACTTGAAAAGATCTAACGGCGAGTCATCATTCAAGGTAGTGGATATCCCACAATTGTTGCTTTGGAACTGAAATAGCTTTGGTCTATAGTTCCATTTCTGCCATGATTTTGAACTTGAAGAGCGACTCGAACGATTAGATGAGAAAGTATTGTCATCATCCGATATCTCCATGTTACTTCCTGAATCCGAACTACTATCTTCACCGATTTCAGATCCGTCTTCAGTTTCTGAATCTATTTCATCTTCAGACTCTGCATCATAAAACATCTCGTTGCTTTCAAGTGTTCTAATTGCTGTCATTTGAATGCGTCAGGTATAGGAACAGAAACAATTTTAAATAGTACAACTATAGCTAGGACATATTTATATATAGGCACTGTAAGAGAACGAGAACGTACTAGAAGAAACAAACTGTGCATGAAGAGGACGTCATGATGACGTAAGAAGAGAGAACAGAGTTAATGGATCTATTCATAGGAAAAAAAAGAAGGCCATAAAGGGCATATTGTTATTGATAGTACGAAAACACATCAGAAGTGATAGATCTATCTCCTCAACTAGTATTTAGCTCATTGCCGTATTCAAAGAGATATATCCAAGCTAATTATAGGTTGATTCACACCCAAACCACATATATGTGATTCCCGTCCCCAAGGGGTTAATTTTTGAATAGTCGCTTTATGTTTGTATACACGTACTGAATTTTTTTTTCTGTATTTAAAATGGTGTTCTAATCGTTAATGTTTGAGTATGTGTGTGGTATCAACGCCTGTTTGTTTAACTTTGTATTAGGTATTTGAGGCTTTTGGGCTCATGTTTAATTTTGAAATAATTGTGTTGAAGTTTTGGATTCGGTATGTTTGGATATGTTTTCTTCGTTGTTGGTTTGACAGATTTAACCCTAAGAATACGTGACTGATATTTTCATATATGTTTTGCTGTTGTATTGATATAAGTTTTCAATAGCATTCTGTGGTTTTCAGCATTGCGTGAGGAATTTCGGTGTGACTGAAGTATAGTGTAGTATTTTAGAGACGATTTTTATCATCCTGCTGTTAGATGATTTTCGGGTAATATTTTCCTGTTTAATAGGTGAATGTAGGGATCATATAAGAGATTATGCGACATTTCATTCGTATGTGTTTAGAAGAAGATGCGTTAGTTGTGGATCCTAATGTCTTTTACTTATTTTAGTATTGAGAAATATATTAGTAATAGGATTTTGATGAGTTTGATGGAAAAAAACTCTATGATTTAACTATCATTTTGTAATGTTCTTAAATGATCCAGTAGCTTGTATTTCTTTATAAAGCCATGGAGCTGGGTTTGATTAAAAAAATAATCGAAAAAAAATATGATTTCACTATCTTTTTTTAAGTATATTTGAATTATATAGTTACTTGTATACTTTGTTTATTAGATGATTGACCAGAGTTTGATAGAAAGAAAAATTGTATGACTTTACTATCTTTTTTTACATGTATGTAAATCATCTATTAGCTTCTATTTTTTTTATCATGTCATTGAGCAGCGTTTAATAAAAAACCACTATACGATTGTACTAGCATTTTTAAATCTCTTTAAACTATATAGTTACTTGTATATTCTTTTATCAGATCATTAGCAGAGTTTGATGAAAATGAAAACACTATGTAGTTTTACTGTGATTTGGAAATACATTTAAATTATGTAGTGTGTATATATCTTTTAATTATATAATTGAGCAGGGTTGCCAAAAAAATGGAATATTTCGATTATGAAACAAAAGCGAAAAAAGAGTTTTACAAAGAATCAAACTGTTGTATGTATCATAATCGTGGTCTGTGTCAGAGTGAATGTATTTTACACAGGCAACTGTTTTTAAAAATTAATAGTAAAAAATATAGCTATAGTAATTTCAATAACTGTGTGAAATTTTAAATAGCTATAGGAAACTTTAGGTAGCTATGGTGGTTTAAATAGTCGAAACACTTTAAATAGCTATGATTTTTTTTAAATAGTTGTACCCCTTTTAAATAGCTGTATGTTTAATTAAAAAGTATCTCTTCTGAGAAACTACGACAATATTGTCTTCAGTGATGATGGATGACTGTCAACTTCTTAGTCCAGATCTAAATGCTCTTGAGAGTGTATGGTCTTGAATGAATCGGTATGTCCAAAGAAATCATCCACATTCTGAACAAGCATGGGATACGTTTTCTCAAAATATTATACGTGGGTATATTAATCATATACCAAATATTTGTAATCAAATAATAGCTAATAATGGGTGGCAGAGTACAGAATAATAAAGACTTTGATATACTTGTATATTATATTATATACTTAGTTTTGTAATAACTTTTTTCTATGTTGAAAATAAATTCGAGAAAACAAATAAAAAAAAATTTTAAAAAAATCTTCTGGGGAATCTGGAGATGAGGGTGCCTTTACTGTCGGCGGATTTATTTTCACCACATAAGTGAAATTTAAAATGTTTATACATAGAGTTGTAGAGAATTTTTCGGGCTATCCGAATATATGCTTATTTGTCCTAAAATATTAATTTATAGTAATGATTTGTGGAAAATACTGTGTCCAACTATTTTTTGCCAGTTGGATATATAGACAAACGAATGTATCTTTTTAGAATGCGCTCTAACAATGGTATATTTTTATATTTTTTGTGTATTATGTATATAGTTCTATTCCATGTTCACTGTAAAAGCTTCCTTCGTTGAAATAAATATGAAAAGAATCAAAACAACTTATTTTTGTTCTTCTGTGACAATCCTCTGAGAATATTTCTGTAATGACAAAGGATACAATATTGTAAATTTTATCTGATTTCTCAGAAAGACTCCTAATAAAATTCAAATCGAAAATTTGTGAAAAATTGCTTTTTACGAATCTTGAATATTCTCCTACAAAATTCTTGAACAGCTGAAATGTACGCTATTCTAATTACTACATGCCTACAATATATAATCTACGTCTTGAATGACAAGGTATAGATAAAAATCTTGAAACACATTCATTTGTAAACAGATCTGATTATAGATATATGAAATTTTCTCATTATGCATATAAAGGTGAAAAATCAAGATTCATTCATTTCTAAATATCTTATAATAAATTGATAAAATAAATTTGATTAGATTTTCTTGTTATTTATATCAATAAATAATGAAGAATAATACAAGCTACTAAAAGAGTTGCATTTTATTTAAATCTGAAGAGTTTACTATTTGATATTACCGGATTTACTCATGAAAATAACTCTAAATTGAATATATAATATGTATGGGAGAGAGAACTGACTTTTAATCAAAAGTGCTTTACTTTTCTGAAGGACCATAATTGCTGGATAGCCTAGGTGGTAGAACTTGATGTGTTCTATAACTAGTAGAAATATTAGAGTGATTGTTTGTTTCTGCATAAAATGCGACTGACCGACATTTTGGTGGAAAAACACAGAAAAAACGACAAAAAGGACTTTTTGAAGGTACTTTCAAAGTTCTTATGAGATGGACGAAAACTGTTGAATTTTTGTACCTAGAAGGAGAATATCTCAATAGTTAGTGTTAGAAAAACGAGAACTTAAAAGTCTTAGATATTGAAATACGAAAGTCACTTTTACTAAAAAAAAGCACCTGAAAATCGGTTAAAAAATCAATATTAAAAATTATCAAAAATTCTGTTAGTATTTCTATTGTTTCTATTGGAAAAGGTCATTTGATCGAGCTGAAAATTTCAAGAAATACTAAATTCACTACTGTCTATAGGATATCAAAAAAGAAATCAGCGAATTCTGAAATGTCACTCCATCGTTGATGCCTCAGTCTTTCAGACATATAACTCTTGAGAGCGACTTTTGAAGATTCTAAGCCACTACCGATATACACGGTGGCATGATTTAATTACAAGACATTTGATGACTAAAAATATTTCTTCCTTGTCATTCAATCTCATTATTATGCTCTACAATATAGATTTTGCTTTTTGTATAGTTTATTTGCATATAGTGTTCGTTCTATTTTCCTTATTTGTTACATGTTGTATACTATTAGCCTATAATGCATATTCTTTTTTTTTCTTTTTCTTACTGTCTTTCTCTCCGCTCTGTCTCCTTCTCTCTTTAAGTTCTGCTTTGTAGCCGTTCGGAAGCGCGTCTCAATTTAGCAGAAGGACGTACCAAGTGGCACCCTATCGCTTGTGACAAGGATAGCCGATATTAGGATACACGATATCAACAATTACATTATTTCAATATGATATGAATAAAACAGTTTACAGAGGATAACAAACATCCTTTTCTACAACATCAATTGTTCTCGCTAAAGCATTGTGTAATTTTTCCTTTACTATTTCCATCCTTTTTCCTTTTCCTTTCTTTCTTTTTCCCTCTATCCTGCCTTTTCCTTTTCTCTCTCCATCTCTTCTACTTTTTCTCCGTATATGTTGCTCTTCCATATATGCGCTAAGAAAAAATAGTTAGAATCTCTTCTTCGAATATATTGTAACTAGAAAAACATTTTTTTTAAAATAGTAATTACAAATTCTGAAAGCCCGTGGAGTTTTCTACCATCTTATATATTTACATTTTAGTTTGTACCCATTTATTATCAAAAGATATTGAGAAAAATGAAGGTACGCTCGCGTTTAAATTCCCACAGCTTTCAGTTTTTTAATTACCATCAAGATTAATTGTTTTAATATGTTATTACTATAGAATAGTCTTTTTTGAAAAAAGCAACTACAGATTCTGCTAGAGTTTGAAATTCTCTATCACCTTGTATATTTATCTATTTTCTTCTATTCATTATTAAAAAACAAATTGAATACACTAACATATCGTGAATCGACAAGTACCAAAAATTATTACTGTTCTTGTGTTTTCAATGTATAATTATTATAAAAAGTTTTCAAAAAAAAGAATTATAGATTTTGATAGAGCTTGAAATTTTCTATCATCGTGAATTTTCGAAGTAAAAGGTGATGGAGATAAGTTTTAAGAAAAGCTACTTCTTTCTAGAACATGTCTAAGTGATACTCGAATTATTGCCAAGCGCATATATGCGAGGCAAGATAAAAAAAACATTGGCTAGTAGAAAATTTCAAATTCTAGCAGAATCTATAGTTGCTTTTTTTTTTAAAAGACTATTCTATAGTAATCAGACATTAAAACAATTAATGTTGACGACAATAAAAATCAGGTCCGTGGAAATCTGTACATGAGTGTACCCTCATTGTTCCGAATATTTTTTGCTGATAAATTAGTACAAACTAAAATGCAAATATATAAGATGGTAGAAAACTCCACGTGCTTTCAGAATATGTATTATTATTATAAAATATGTTTCCATAGTTACAATATATTCGAAAGAGAGTCTAACTATTTTTTCCGGGTGCATATATGGAAAAAGATAGGCATGCACCAAACCCAAACCGTTTGGATTTGGGTTTGGATTTGGTGCATGCCCAGAAAAAGAAAAGTGAGTGGAGAGTCTAGTCTGTGAGTTAGTCAGTAGCGAGTGGATAGTTCAAATTTGTTGGAATAACTAGAACCTATGTAAATATTTTTTGAGTAAAACTGTGTTTGAGTCGCATCTTTCATATGTACGAAACATTAAGGACGAACGCGTTGAAACGAAACCTAGGTGCAACATTTTTGAAGTTTTCAAGCAGTTTATTTTTGAGAAATGCGTTTAGATGCATTTGCAAACAGAATATCATTTAGACGCATGTGAAGGTAAGAGCGCATCTAGACGCGTTTTAATTAATTGTTTTTAACTTTAAAAAGAATTTTCAATCCATATCAGGTTCGAACAGAGACACCATCAACATCTTGTCATGATGGTCTTCACCCAACTTGACAAGCAGATTGAATTATTACATTCAATGATTGCAGTCAGATTCGAATAGGTCAATGAGTAATCAGAAGCCATTCAGATGAATCACTGAGCTATACAAGCTCAAAATAACTTTTGGTTCAATCAGAAATATTTTTGAAGACTAACTAAGCCTTCTATTTTATTTTCAACAAAAATATTTTTTTGAAATGTGAATATCACATACTAAATACAATTTTTCTAATAATTAGTAGTACAAAATTTTACAAAAAAATGTATTATCTGGTGTTAATAATGAGACGCATGAAAAAATATTTTTATTTCCGAATGCAATGTCGAGAACACGTGAAAAATCTTATGTATCGTTAGCTTCTCCCAAGCCAATTGCATCATTTCTGAAAACTAAATGGTTTTTAAAAATAAATATGTGATTTGGACAAAATATTTCTAAAATTTTGAATAAAGATCCTTGACAGAGCATAAGATCTCAATAGCATGTTGCACCAGCTATTGCAACAAATTTCATAGGTTTATACTCTGTCTTCATTATCTAATTATATAATTTAAGCGATGCTACTTCATAATCCAGCGCCTTAAAGGATTTTGAAGGGTTCAAAAAGATGTCAAACAGAATCTCTATTGGTATCATGCGTCAAAACAAATGGACTATAACGGCCACAGTTATATGCCCTACTAAAAAACATGTAAACATGAAGTTGGTGAATATTTTTTCTCACCGATCGGAAGATAATTTGCAATCTAGATAGTTCTGATTGTTCGATCATAGCATTTTTGTTTATGTTCGAGCACGATTGAAAATCGAGTCGCATCTCCAATGCGATATTTTTTGCGTGTACACACGACTTCTGATAGAAACGCATCTCAATGTTATATCTTCTCAAATCGCGTCTTCAATGCAACGTGGTTTACATCTACATGCGATTCATGATTGAAACGCGTCTTACTACAGTTTTAAATGGAATCACGCTCAGACGACATTTTTTCTACTTTCTCAGGAACAATCAATTGCGGTTTATATATGAAATACGTTCAGATACGTTTGTTATTTTAGAGGATGTGGGTGTGGGTGTGGGGTGCGGTTGTGAGTATTAAAAGATGACACCTACCTACAACCACATCCACACCCACACCCACCCACACCCACACCCACACCCCTTCATTATATATATATATATACAATTGATTTAATTTTTCGTTACAGTAATTAGTCTTACTGGATATCCCAATTCTTTTTTTTTGTTCGTGCAGCTCCTATTGTATATTAGAATAATATGATTCTTTTATCAGTCATAGTACTCGTATAATACTAATGATCTACCATAGAGAAAGGATCTATAACTTGTTTAAAACCAAAATAATAATATTCTTTGTAAAGTTTGTGCGTAAATACCAAATAATTTTCGGAAGGCACATGATTTTCTTGGTTTTAGACACGATATCGACCTTTTATCTTTATCAGATTATTAGCATTTTGAAAGTACTATAACTGGTAAAAGGATTATATTTGTTTTGATACACTATAGAAACTATACATACAGGAAAACAGCTGGTTCACAAACATTACACTGCCATTTCGATATATTACATAGTGATGAGTTTATTTATAGTGCGCTTCGTAGCCAAAAGATAGCTTCACGCATTTTTTGACGACTTTTGTGCTGCATATTCTTCTTTTTTTCTTATTGCTTCGTATAAATTTCCTGCGGGCTTTTATTTGTAGAAGACTTCAGTAAGGAAAACGATGCACAGAGCTTGTAAATCTGCAATCAAAACAATTACCAGCATTGCACAACACGCTAACTCTGCAAAACAGAGGGATCAATGTCGGCATCAGTCGTAAGTGTTATTATTATTTTTCATGTTCGTTTTCAGTTAAAAGATGTCTTGTATGAACTATTCTCCATATGTCGAATATTTTTGGTCAGTAATTAACCTCGTATAGACATCTTACTGATCAAGCTTATCAAGTCCCGATGGTTCTTTAGAAAATTACAGCAGATGAAAACATTACAGATATAGGTATGAACTTGCGACCATGTTCAATAGAAGTTAGTGAATGTTTAATAATACACAAGGACAAGTGCAATGCCATAAGAAAAAATACGAATCCAACATACTTTTAAGAGATATTTTCATGCATTGATCGGAGAGTCTAGTGGTCACTAGAGACTGAAGTAGATTGTTCAGAGTGATGTTTTCCGATACGTCAAAGCTTCATCGATTATTTATTTCGACGGATCACTCTGACTGATTCATAAAAATCTCAATAACTTTATTTGGATGAACGCATACGAATCGAAATGAGTTTGATCTATATTGTAAAAAAATAAGTTTTTTACCAAACCTGGGTCTGAGTGAAAAACCTTTGAGATAGCGTATCAATATTCCGAACCTAAACAAAAATTAAATAATGTGATCTGATAAACCGTTTTAGGTTTTGGATATCAGTGTAAAATCTCGAAGCTTCTTTACCTGTGCATAGGTTGAGTAATAAAAATCTATTTTCTTAGAGTTATATCGAACATACATAGAGAACGGCAATAGGTAAAGATTAATATTTTCTCACAGAGTGAATAATAATCAGATGATATTTGCTAATATTTTTTTATCTGTATGATATTCGATAGCTTAGCCAAAAATTATACAAAATGGTCCTTTCAATTTCAAGTGTTTTCGATGGATAAGATTAAATTATTCAGTATCTGATGTTAAATCAATTTTTGGCGAAGCTCATAGTCATCAAGGTTTTGATGCATTCTAAAATCACAGAACAGATCCAACGAGTTCTAGATGCTCAACAAAAAGATTCAACTACAGCATCATCTGTGTTGATAATAAAGCTTGTGGTACAGCGGTTGGTAATTCGAAAGTCCCTGAGTACTTGAAAACAAGTCGAGGGAATCGAAGTAGAGATTCGATTGGTGAAAAATCTTATGAATGTTGAATGCATCAGAGTAGATCAATAAATTAAAAGTCAGAATTCAATAGTATNAAAAAAAAAAGAATTTATTTTTATAGTTTTTTTTGCATGTTCTAATTCTTGTCGGGATTTAAAACCAATAATAACTTCATTATATTTACGGTTGATTGTTATTTGATGACTTGTATGTATGTTATCATCACGTAATTGAGCTCGTGTTTTTCTAAAGTCATATTTATAATATATTGGTCGTTTTAATTTATTTTGGAAGTCTGGTCGGTTCTGTTGTTTCCATTTTAGTTTCATGTTTTTCCGACGTTGTCTTTCAGATTTTGATACTGTTGTGGTTGTTGTTTGTGTGGTTGATGATTGTTGTTGCAGTTGTTGTTCATTTGAGTCGAATTCATTCATTTCTTGTTCTGTTGTTGTTATTATTAATTCACCTTGTTCATAATTTGATTGATGTGGAGCATCTTCTTTTTTATTAAATTTTGGTTTTAATAATTCAATAACTTCATCTTCACTAATATCGGACAATTTATCTTCTAATATATTTGTGATATTTGTTGATGTTATTGCTGGTGTTTTTAATGTAATTGTTCGTGTTGTTGCTGGTCGTACTTGAGGTGTTTGTTGGTCATCTGATTTGCCTGGATACATATGGAAATATAGTTCAGCGACTGAAGTACAATCATTTATTGCATATTGTACCATTTTAAATCGTTCTTGTTTTTCTTTTCGTTCATCATAATTATGTCGACTGAATAACTGGTTCTTCCAAGTGTTTAATTTTAAATCAAGACCACATTGCCACCAGTTTACTGTTAATGATTTGTCGAGAAATTTTTTAAATATTACTTCGATTGCCTTTTGTAATGACCATACTGTTGCATCATCATAAGTTGTTGAATCTAATTCTTCATCATCGTCTGTACCATCATCATCACGCTTTTCCATTTCTGGATGCGTTTTTTGTTGTTCATTATACCATGATCTAAACAAAGATTGTAAATCAGTATCTTCAATATTCTTACCTATATGGTTAAAATCCAGATGTAGAAATTCTTTAAATTCATCTTCTATTGGACCCCATGTAATAATTTCATTGTAATTGCTGAATATTGTTGACCATAATTCTTTTATTTTTTCATATAAAATCGTATGCCGATCAGGTAAATAATTTGTTTCAATTATTATTATGGTCGAGTAATTGATTGAATGTATGAATTGTATTTGTATTAATGCACCTTTTTCATGTTTTTTATTTTTTGCACCCTCAGTGTCGAGAGTGTATCGTTTTGTTTGTTGTGCTTTTACAATTAATTCATTTAATGTGTCCAGATTGGATTTATAATGGATGTGGATGATGTTGATATCAGATGAAGGTTCAAATGCTGGATATTGGGCTCTTAATTTTTCATTTTTTTCAATTTTTCTTGTTGCGTTTCGCCAATTTCGTTGTTGTCGAGCATTTAAATCGTAAT
>CAJNSZ010000625.1:43380-64255 GCA_905329745.1 Rotaria sp. Silwood2
TTTTTGCCAGTGACAGCCATTTCAGTTGTTGGATCAGTCTGTTCGATAAGAAAATGGTAGCCATCCTCACCTTTCCAAAAGATGAGAGGATATTGCAAGGCATCATACGATCTGTGTGTCTCAGATACTCTCTGTAACTGGCCATTTTTCTTCTCCAAGACAATATCTCGTTTCTCAAAGTCGTTGCCAGCGATGACAACCGCCACCTCATTTGTCACTGGCTCATTGAAACGACGTGCATGCTCTCCAGCAGGTTTCATGTCTGCTCGAATAAGCACCTTGTATTGATCTGTAGGCATTCTTTGAAGGGCAGTCTTGAAAAGATCAACATAAATGTGGTGCTCATGAACCATTTGCTGCAATTTCTCGACAATGTCCTGACGTACGTCAGGCATGTTTTTGCAATGTTGTTGTACTTCTTTTCGATCGTCGCCCATGAAGTAAATTCGAAGAAAATTATGTTCTTCATTCGAAGGCGGCAGCAGAGATCCTACGCGATGGTATACTTGACCCTGAACTCTGAAAGTAGACATGAAGCCTGAGTCAGACACTTTCTCTGACATGCCAAAAGATGTCATTTGAAAGCAGGAATTGTATTTTCCAATGTTATCCAAGAAATGCTTCGATTCAGGCGTTGTTCCTGACATTAATGATTTCAGTGGTTCAGGAGGAGGCTGAAGTTCAGGTAACTTTACTTTATCACCAGAACAGCACATACCTCGTGTTTCTGCATGCCACTTGAGGGCATTACAGTATGGACAAACATCGCTCATTTGTCCAATATAAAGTTGAGGATGACTGTCATAGTTGTTGGCTGGATCATACCGAAACGCTTCCCCTTCCATAAATGTCCATTGCGCTGCCCTTGAGGCTGCTTGTCGTCTACGCTGATCTTCACTTCGAGTCCGTCTCTGTATGGGATCCTCAGCTGCTCTTGAAGCTGCATGTCTGGCTAGATCTTCTTCCCGTCGATTTTGTCTCCGTTCCAATATGTGACCTCTTAGAGCCGTACTTTGAGATGAGGTCTCGAATAATGTCGAAAAGAGCAGAATACAAGAAAATGTACTGAAGTAACCCCAATGTATAAAAAAACGAGAAAGATATGGCTTGTGTGCTTCTCATGCATTATAAAGAAAAGAAGCAAGAGAACAAAAGACAACCATATGTACACCACATTGACTGTTCTCTATGCACACTCTTTTTTCTAAAACATAATTCTAGAGCATGCCATTATGAAACGATGGTATCACAAGCTTCAGCTATTTGATGTTTATCTCTATGCGGACGAATATAAAAAAATATGTATTACGATTGATTGTGCTAGTTTTGTACACTAATAAAGTTCATGACGTATATATACGTCGGCGTCAGTGAAAGGGTTAAATCTTTCTGGTGCACTGAATCATTTTAGCATTTTGTGAACGTATCTTTGCATTGAAAAATATTATGTTTCTTTTGATTAGATCCCATTTAGTTTAGTTCTGACTAACTCTCTCTTTGGTTTTATCATAGGGAAGGCAACATTTTTTATATGAAGGTCAGTGTTCTTCTAGAAATCATCATTTGTATTACCGATTTAAATGTTGCCTAACTCTCATCTTAATTCCATAGAGAAACGTCGATAAGAGACAGGCTCGAAAGATTCCCAATGTAATCACTGTCAAGAATGTTGCTCTATACTAGATCGGTATGTAGAGCAATAGTGAATGCCAGCAATACTTTGTTAATCCTTATTTCTTATTCCTGCTTATGAGAACAACTTCTTGCAAAAGTACTTCATAAGTAGGTAAACCTGTCGAGAGTGTGGATGTTCTTTGAGTCTAAATGACATACTTCTATTTTTTTTTCTTGTTTCTCCTTGAGTTGTTGTTCTTTCTGACGAGAAAAACGAAAGATAGAAATATATTTCTCTACTTTATACCGTAACTACAATATAGTGGTAGTAGTTTTAATTAAGCTATTCATTGTGATTTATTTAAACGAACAGTGAGACATATCGAAAAGCGACGGATTTAATAAACATCATTTCTCGTCTTTCTCCTTTAATTTCGTGTCCTTATGATTTCTTCCCCTCTTGGATAACATCATATAGAGTATTTTTCTGTCATAAGCTTTGTAAATCGAATATGTTCGGCATGATGAGAAAGTTTAAAATGGGCTCGAACGATATTATACAGAAAGTGTCGAAAATATAAAATAGAAGTATCATCAAAGACATATATAATAGAAACTCATAATAAAGCTTGAAGAAATAGAACAAAAAATATAAGCTTGATAGTTGAATGCATAAAATAAAAAATGGAAAAGCAGCGGATTAACATGTTCAATTAGGTGTTGGTGGTTGTTGAATATTACCATCGTGAGCCGGTGAAAAACTATCAGTCGGTGTAACATCACTAATTGCACTATCCATATGTTGTAAACGATTGCCATGAGCATCAGTTGTTTCCAAAGCTGTACCAGCATTTTGGTAAATGACCTGGGTTGTCGTTGGACCCGTCTTAGTTTCCAAACGCACTTCACTAAATTCATTAAGTGCCTCGGCAACTGCTCGATTAGGTTCACAATTCTAGATAGGAACAAAAGCGAAAAATAAACAAAAATATATTAGTGTTTTGTAATAGATTCCTCTTTGTACCTTTGGTTTACTACGATGTGTGTTTACAGCTTCAACCGATAATGGTATGCATTCCATCATACAACCGTAAGCCATCGGTGTCAATTTAATAATTGTATGCAAGGGCACTTTGATATAGGGTAGACGTTCTATATTGAAATATATATAAAGGACATTAACATACATTATGTTTCATGTAATAATGCTATATCAAGCAAAGCAATTTCTACGTACCAGGATCTTTATCGAGAAAATAAGCAAGAATACATCGAGCTACAGCTTGATGTGTAATAACAAGTACATTTTCTGCACTTTCCAATTCCATAATCACTGGTTCAAGTCGAGCAACAAGGTCGTGATAAGACTATGTGGAAAGCAAGAAAGATAAACGATGAAATCACTGATGAATTAATCAAATATTAATTGATCTAGTTAAAGAAATATCTGTTCTAGCTCAAACGTTTGCCCAATAAATTAATATTCAAGTCAATCTTATTTAAGCGTAGCTGTTTAATAAATTTTGCAGCAATTGGCAATCAGTCGATGTCTTTCGAATCTTCTTGGACGACGACTCTCTATAAACTGTAACTAAAGCGATGGATCACGATAAGAAAAAGTTATGCACTCTAATTTGAACCGATGCTGTCTGATGGAATAGTTCTATTTAGAAATCAGTTTCATGCAGTATATGAGTTTGTTCTAGGTTTCGAGCTGAGATTAAAAACGAAGGATCGAAAATACAAGACGTGTTTCAATTCTTTTGGATAATCGGCATGGATAGTTTTTGATGATTTATTTTACAACTACAAAGTCAAATGTATCCCTTGATTAGAATAGAAGTCTCGCGCATGTCTATGAAACTGGAAAAAAAAAGCAATGGCAACTTACTTCTCCTCCCGGATATCGATAGTAATATTTTGATTGATCACGAGCAGCAAACTCTTTGGGATAACGTTCAGCTACTTCTCGATAGGTCAATCCTTCGAAAATACCCTAGATAAATACGAAAAATTTGTTTCTCATCATCACTGTAAATTAATTCATCTTACAGCATTGACTCCATTGAGAGCTTTCCATTGTTCCTTAGGAGCATTGATTTTTGCTCCTGTTTCAATCGTTTGTTGCCGTTGACTTGTCCAAACAATCAAATCCTTGATGTTTTCTAGTTTGTTTACAGGAAAGTCATAACAAAACTAATACTCTAGAAAGACTCACCATTTTCAATGTATTCGCCAAGAGCTTCAGTATACTACAATAAAATATGAGCAAACAATAGCAAATATGGAAAAATAATAACAAACAATACCGTTTTGCCAGCTGGTGATAACGGTGAATTGCCTCCAATACGTTGTTGAACATTCATTTCTGATTCACCGTGCTGCAAAATATCGGAATCAGTCATTTTTCAGCCAATTGGAAAAAAAACTAATCACTGACCCTAGTAAGATAGATAGTTCTCGGAAGAACATGAATATTCATGAGAAAATAAACGACCCGACTTTGAATGTTGCCTAGAATGAGTACAATAAAGTTGGAATATCAATTTCTCAATATGTTACACATACCACCGATTTTATGAACAAGAAATCGTTCACCACAATTAAAAATTTTGATAAATGAATAATGCTTTTCTTCTGTCTTATCGTCAATAGTTTCGTACTGTTTTTCATAGAGTTGAATACGTGAAAGAAAATCTGCGACAGCCTCTGTTTGTGATACATCTTTGTAATCAGGACTTTTGAGTTTTACTTGCTGTTAGATGCAAACTATTATCATAAATAAGAAAGAAGTTTACTTCACGTTCATACCCGAATATTTGCTTGAATAACTTCCAGTGAATCGCAAATCGATTCGACAAAAAAGACACGAAAGCAGCATGTTTCTGTACAATGATTGTATATTGTACGGCGTCGTTCGCGGGTCGTATTTGTTGCATCAAATATGGCTACCTCACCTTGATTTTGAAGGAAATCGCACATATCTTCCAATGCATTTTGGGCACATTGACTATGGAAATAAATCGAATTGATATTCATCAAAACGAACTTCTATCGAACATAAACCAAAACATACTTTCGAATTGCTACTGCTTCAGTATTGCCTGGATCAAAAAAGTCCTTGCCTGAATATACTTTAACAGCATCACGACGATAATCGCCAACATTGAATACTATAAACATAAAAGCGAAATCTTTATTGTATATAGATATTTTCTTCTAGAGAGATTTGCTTATAGTAAAAATAGTTAAATATGATGGCTAATATGTCATTCATTGTGTTCTTCTTTGACGAATTACTTATATTCTAATTCGATGCCGAAGAATCTGAAGTCGTTTGATATGCATAAGAGAGCATGCACTTTCAAAAGAATGTTTAAAAAGAAATCCATTTCATATAAAAAGAAACAAAAAAATATTTATGAATCCATTCAGTTCCTATCTAAAATGTGTTTTATCAATAAAATCAATAGAAAGTCATTCGTATTTTTCTTTTCTGAATTCATTGCTATTATCGGTGTTTGAGAACAAGTTTACAACGTACCTTTTGTTTTAATTCCAATCCAGTGTAAATATCGAGCTAATTTCCGACCCATGTACGTCTAAAATATAGGAGAATTTTTAGTTCCTATTTTTAAAAAATATAAAATTAATCTTGCTTTGCCACGTGCTGGTAAGCCCACCATCATCTAGAAAATAATATTTTTCAAAAATAAAGTAGATGAAATAGAAGCTTGAACTTACAATAACCGTTGGTATTCGTACGAGTCGATCGCGGCATGCTAAAATTAGAAAGCAAGACGGAGAGGTCATATTGACTTGGTCAAAACAGAATCAGAAAGTTCTTCAGTCTATCTATAAAAGTCCGCATAGTTGACTGAAGTAAATGGGTTATCATCAATCATTTTCACCTCACTAATAAATGGCATATGCACATTTAAATATGTAGACTATATTTTTCGAATCAAACAATAGATATTATTAGATTAGAATGAAAATGGTTCTATCTGTTCACATAACAATATTCTAATGGTCTCACCTTGACTCATGTGTCTGAACATCCCAGGACTACGTTGATTTGCAATCGAATCACTTTTTCGCCATGCATGTATGTCGCTATTGAGTGTTTCCTGTTGGTTCGCCGTCTTGCTTCGTTGTTTTGAATCAGCGGTGTTGTCATTTTCTAATTTTTCTCGTCCTTTAGTATCTCGTTGATTTGCCATTCTTTCTAGGTTTTTCTATTTTGTTCGATACCGATTGTTTTAGAGTATTTCCTAAAAATCGGTACAAAATCTTCATTATACTACAGCGAAACGATTGGCCATGATTTAATTGGTCAATTAAATGGGCGACTATGGATAAGATGAGTAATGTAAAATATCGAGTTTCATGTTAAGTAGTGGGAAATGCATTCGGTGGAAGATATCGTTTATACAAACGTGCACTTTATATACAAAGGAAGCCTCGATTTCCACTATGTTTGGCAGAAATGTGTCATTCATGAATATGCGAGCATTTTTCCGAGACACAACAAAACTTAATGTCCCCTTTCTATTCATTGTAGCTCGCTCAATTGCAACAGCAACTACCATTTCTTGCTTCTTTGATTTCTTACAACTCAATTAGTACGTGGAGTTTGTCGTCACCACCAGAAATCAACTCTTAAAATCAGACGTACACGCATTATGAACAGTCTCTTTCACATTAAACTATGGTAGTGTGGGCGCTTTTATCCTTTCGCTTATTGCCATAGATGATCGTGTATCGTCGTTCGTCTATCAGCTGTACTACGAATTTATATCATTGTATCACAAGCAATGATATACGATCTTAAACGACCCTATTAGTGAGTGTTCGGCCGAGTCTGGCATATTGATTAATGATCGTGATACAACAAATAACCTAACGGTGAAGCACACTTGTTAATGATCGTGCTTATTTGACTTGGGTATACCCGTGTGTGGATTAATTTATGCTCGGATATAGACACCGCTATTGGTCTTTCTTTCATTCATAGTCGGACTAAGTACAAACTATATCATAATCAACCTACTGAGTTTTTTTAAGCTTATCGTTTTCAATAAAAGTGCTTTTGAAAGGATGTCAACCGTTACAAAAACGATTGTTAAGCGGCGTTGCAATGACTAGTGACGGATGAGCATCAGAGGGTATCTAGCACACAGGTGATTTACGTATTATGTTTAAGAACTCGTACGTAGGCCACCGTACGAATTCTGCCATATGATTTGTATGCATTGAACGCACGTATTGGCTTGGAAATAGAGTAACATTTCGCTCATTTCCCCCATTAAGACATATCAATTCTCTCAGACTGAAAAATAATCGTTACCGTAGTCTAAATATTCTTGGATAGATATATCAGGAAATTGAATGATGAGCCTTGCTTACAAAAGATGATCCACAAGTGAAAAGTAGTCCCACTACTTACGTGTTCTTGGGAGACTATTTGTTAGTACCTTTTTGATTGATTTATGAGTTGATGAAATCGAGCTTTCACTCCTATCTTACTCCAGTTGTGCAAGTAAGTGGAATATTGATATATTCTGTTCGTAAGACGTATAAATTCTGCCAGTATGAATAAGCAGAATGTATGCCGAGTTTTATTAAGTCTTCCCTAATGTTTTCTTTCTCTTATTTATATTTGAGTAAGAAACCAACATCGATACGAGAAGCCCTTCTCTTTTCTTTTCCTCTGCATCGTTAATGACGAAAACGGTACACATGATTTGTATTGATATTTTATAACTATCTGATAAATACATATGTATTATCACTGTATACGAATACTGTTGTAAATTGATATGAAGCAGTCGGGATTAACTTTTTTTTATCCATCGCAAAGTATATGGATCAAATCTTCTTGATTGTCTCACTAATCATTTAATAGTTGTAACATAATCCTTTTTTCGTAATACACAAATATTTCTAGCAGTATCATAGATTAATTTCAGTTAATCATATTTTGTCGATATATTTTTAAATTATTTTAGAAAACTCGAAAAAACTCTTCTAGAAACATCGGTTCTTTTGCACCCAAGAGTAGAAAAAGTAATTGCCTAACATTGCTCTTTTACAGGGAGAAAAAAAACTCTGTTCTGTCGTATGATTACTGGTATAAAGTATATGTCATACTAAGAAGAATTGTCAATATAATGTGGGTTTGTCCTTCTCGCTCTTTAAAAAAACAAAATACGAAGAGCAAGGTTGCTTATAACGAAGAACTCCGTCTATTTATCCAAGTGCAGCTCTGTCTCTCTTTTAAAACAAGAACATTCTACTAGCTACTAGTTTTGTTGAAATGTCCAGTATGGTTATCAAATTCATTTGGTAGATATGAATGTGCGTCTTCTCTTCGTCCATGTTCATCTTCACTCATACTGACACCAATACGATTAAACTTATGTTCATACTGTTATAGTATGAGAAAAAATTCTTCCTAAATTCGAGGTGCAAGTGTGTGAGTGTGGACGCGTGCGTTTATTAATTTAGTCAGAGGTTTTTGCTTCCCTACCATCGTCATCCATCCAGGCAACACTCATGCAAGTCCTTGTCGGGCTGCAAGTTTTTTTTCTTAAATGACTTCCATTCGGTTATTTGATTGGGTTCTCGGACAAAACTTGGATAAAATCTTTTATGCCGTTTTTATTGACAGTAAATAATCTGAATAATGTTTCTATCAAATAGTGAAATTATGCATGCAGAGCATTTGAATCGTAAGTATTTATTCATGCAAATCATTGGGGCAATAAAAATAATATAAAATGAGGAGACGCATTCAGATAGTTTAACATTCTAACTATATATTGAATGTTTGATATGAAAACGGAAAAGGCACTGCTTCTGTACATTTGCTCAGCTATAATGTTGTTGGTCAATCTTTTGATTGCTCTTCTGATTCCGACTGACATTGATTTGATTGGCAACATGACTTTGACGGTTAGCGACCCTTAACTGCAAGGCTGTAGCCTATTGATAAAAGATCAGCTGATGAGATGGGTCGTTTGATTAGGAGCTGAAAATTGTGGCCATCGACTCGCAAATTGAGGGCGTGAGTGTGAGGTGTGCATGTAACCTTGGTTTGACACCTACCCACACTCTCACAAGTACACAACCTAAATGCTCGTAATGGCTTGAATATTCAGTTGCATCAATGCACAACTTAGCTACTATGGGGATTATTCTAGTTGTTATTTTACCTTAAACAATGTGCAATTATAAGAATGCACCTACGTAAGCTCTAAAACTTTGATTTGTACAATCGAACAAAGATTTATTGATTTTGTATGAAAAGTTCATAAAAATACTAAGTTTTATTTTATCGTAGAAAAAATGAAATTAGAAAATGCGGATATTTCCTTGCTTAGATCTTGGTAGAATGAAACATACTGTTGATAATGAATGGATTTTCAATTTACTTGATTAATTGATCAATCTGATCTTCTCTATATAAACTATGTTGATCAACTTGAAAAAAAAATCTTTTACAGCATTTGATGCTATACCATTGCGGTTTTTGTAATGACGTGAAGCACCAACAATATCAATATCTACACTCATGCATGCGCATTGTCCGTGCTAAACTCATTTCCATTTATGCATACTGCCTTTCGTTTCTACAACATATTGCTTTTTCATAACATTCATAGCTGTATCATCACTCCATTTATGTAAATCAATAATGATCAAAGTTTTATAGAGCCCTAGAAACCGGCAAACAATGTAGAAAGTTAAGCCGCTCGGCTATATAACACCGTATTCCACAAGCAAACAACGCCACAAAAACCTTGTTTACGTATGGGCTTTATTTTAAAAAAAATGATCGCAATCCAATTTAAAATGGAGTAGAAAGCAAAGAGTGTCTAGGCCGAAATCCTACCTGAAAACCTACCGCTCCGTATATTATAAGCGCTATAAAGAGGTAATGCCTGATGGAGCTTAAATTTCCACCATGCATAAGTGCATATGTGTCGTAATAATGTTAGTAGCGCCAACTCCTGAAACCTTTCCTAGGCTATTCTAGAGAGTCTCCAAAGCCCGAGGTCTCTGGCCGAAAATTCGGTGTTCGAAACCTATATGATACTTCGAAGGAAAACTAAGCTGATATTCGGAATCAGCTAGTCGAGCTGTGTTGAACCATATACATAAAATCATTTTTAAAGTCACTTTTGACTCATCTTCAACACAGATCTCGACCTAAAACCTGATGCTTCGGACATTCCAAACGCTACGAGGTATAGCGCCTATTCGAGCTGAATTTTTTACCAGACACTCCTACATATGTACGTTAATGATGGTAGTAGTGCCAATTCGTGAAATAGATCTTAGACTGTTTAAGAAGTTCCCCAAAAAATCCAGGTTTTTGCTCAAAAAATACGATTTTCGGCATCTAAATTGCACTTTGGAGAAAAGTTAAGACGATATTCGGAATCATTGTATCAAATGGCATCGAACGATATGAAGCTTAAAATATTTCTCAAACGAAAAACATTTCCTAGAAAAGTATGATCAGGGCTTCTTCAGGTATATTTCGTCAAAAACAAATCTTCAGAAAATGCTTTTCCTTCTTAAATATGGTTTACCAAACGATATGCTATCGTTTCCGTGGAAAATAAAACCGTTTTCGCAGAAGAAAGTCACGTTTTAAGTAGCTTATGCGAAAGCTTCCCACTGTGCAACAGTAGCCAGAAATACGCTCTGTTAAAATTGTTTTGGGCTCTGTTAGCTCGTTTCGTCGAGCGATCGATATGTATATTTATTCAAAAGAAAAACATCACATATATATATATAAATGTCCTTGAAGAGTATAACATCACAGAGAAAGAAGAGAAAAGAGATAGTTGCACAACAACAAAGAAAAGAAAGAGAAAATGAAAGCATCGAGGGGCATGGTGAATAGGTATCACCGTTAACAGTCCTTCCCCCTTATAAGAGATGTGTGTCCCCACACATTACTATTTATATATTGAAGAATAAAGTTGTTGTGCACCAGCATTCAGAATAAAACGAATAACCTGGTTAATTTCGTCGTCTGTTATCATACACTTGTACTTAATCGTGTAGTTGTGCGTTAATCTATATGTAAATCGATAACTTGAAGTGTAGTTGATATTATTCAATATTATGTATCGTCATAACATGCATTTTCTGTTGAAAAAACTAATCGATCACTTGATTGATTAACTAATTGTTTAACATTTATTCCCTGAAAAATTAAACATGATGTATTTGATAAACATTGATCAGTTTCATTTGGAACAGTAAACTTTTTATCATTATACGAGTTAAATTTATTTGTTAAATCTCAACAAGGTCTATCATGAAATCGTTTGCTTGGTTTTAATTCTTTTGTTGGGTATATTTTAAAAAAATCAAACAAAATATACTGTTACTTGTCATAATGTGATAAACCATTTGTATTTGCATATGTAAATTTATGAAATGATTGTATATGTGGACGAACTTTTGTAATAAGACTTTTCGTTGAGCAGGTTCAACTAGATCAATCATTTTTGTACAATATAATTAACAAATCGATCGTTCATCATTTTTCCATTAAATTTATAATTATTTTATTTTCACGGTTCTAATGTAAATAAGCATGTTGGACGAAGTATGATCGCGATATTTCTTTGTAATAATTCATTCGTATGAACATATAGAATCACATTTAATTGTATATTGATCAATTAAATCTTGAATGACTGTAGTTTGTAACTACAAAATAAATTTACATGCTAGAGCAAATATGTATGTAATGTGGAGAAAAAAATTATGTTCGATATCCATTAATGATTATTTCCAATAAATCTGGTTTTGATTATAACAGTTAATGTTGATACTAGTACTATAAAACATTTTAATTTTGTGAACATGTAACACTATTTATACCAGGTGGATATTTAAATAGACTTGTTATGATATGTTGAAGTTTATGTAAATCGAATTTAAGAATTCCATGAATAGCTAAATTATTTAATTCATTTCCACCACTTGTAAATTTAAATCTGAAGCATTAATCGAATTTTTAACTTGTTCTTTATTTTATCAATTAAATATTGAGTTTGAACTATTTTATAATTTGACATATTTTTGAGAATAACTAATTATTCAATATTGTGATGTGTTGGATTATTGAGATTGATCATCATAGAGATTTTTCACCATGTATAATATTAAATGATTAATAATGTTGTATATGTATAATTTGGGTTGTTCAGGTTGATAATTCCTTTTCCTAAACGATGGTGGTGTTGTTGTTGTTTGTGATGTTGTGTCGATTTGTTAGAGATTCTGGTCAATCTAAATGGACTAAGAAAAAGTGATTTGTAATTGCGTCACCTTTCCGTTCCGTCGTATTGGTTGTTTTGTTTGTTGAGGTTTATCTGTAGTTGTCGTTGTTGTTTATTGTTGATGAAGTTGTTTATTGATTTGATGATTGTTTTTGGTTTTTTTACATTTATTTTCTTTTCCTTATTTATTTATTCTTTTTCTTTTTTTTTCTTTATTTTTTCTTTTTCATTTTATATCTTGTTATGGTTTTCTTTTACATTCTTATTTTATTTTTTATTTTTATTTTTATTTTTCTTACCCCCATCGTTTTCTGTACTGTTCTTTTGAGAAATAATTGATCTTCATTTTTCTTCTTGCTTCTTCTTCTTCACGCGGTGATTTGAAACCAATTAAGACTTCACCTTTTTCCGGTTGATGGTTACTTGATGACTTGTAAATATTTGATCTTCTACCAGTTGTGCTCTTATTTTCCGGTAATCATATTTATGATATATCGGTCTTTTAATTTTATGTTGGAAGTCGGGTGGGTTTCGTTGTTTCCATTTTAATTTCATATTTTTTCGACGTTGTCGTTCAGATTTTGATAATGTTGTGGTGGTTGTTTGTATGTTTGATTATTGTTGTTGCAGTTGTTGTTCATTTGAGTCGAATTCATTCATTTCTTGTGCTGTTGTTGTTATTATTAATTCATCTTGTTCATAATTTGATTGATGTGGAGCATCTTCTTTTTTTTATTAAACTTTGGTCTTGATAATTCAATTAATTCATCTTCAATAATGTCGGATAATTCATCTTCTAATATATTTGTAAAATTTGTTGATGTTATTGCTGGTGTTGTTTGTATGATTGTTGGTGTTGTTAATGTAATTGTTCGTGCTGTTGCTGGTAGTACTTGAGGTGTTTGTTGATCATCTGATTTGCCTGGATACATATGGAAATATAATTCAGCGACTGAAGTACAATCATTTATTGCATATTGTACCATTTTTAATCGTTCTTGTTTTTCTTTTTGTTCATTATACTTATGCCGACTGAATAATTGGTTCTTCCATGTGTTTAATTTTAAATCAAGACCACATTGCCACCAGTTTGCTGTTAATGATTTGTCGAGAAATTTGTTAAATATTACTACGATTGCTTTTTGTAATGACCATACTGTTGCATCATCATAAGTTGTTGAATATAATTCTTCATCACTTCCATCCATTTCTTCAGCATCATCTGTATCATCATCATCACGCCTTTCCATTTCTGGATGCCGTTTGTGTTGTTCGACATACCATGGTCTAAACAAAGATTGTAAACCAGTATCTTCAATATTCTTACCTATATGGTTAAATTCCAGATGTAGAAATTCTTTAAATTCATCTTCTATTGGACCCCATGTAATAATTTCATTATAATTGCTGAATATTGTTGACCATAATTCTTTTATTTTTTCATTTAAAATTGTATGCCGATCAGGTAAATAATTTGTTTTGCTTGTTCAATTAATTCATTTAATATGTCCAGATTCGATTTATAATGGAAGTGGATGATGTTGATATCAGATGAAGGTTGAAATGATGGGTATTTTAATTTTAATGCTTCATTTTTTTTCAATTTTTCTGGTATGCTTTCGCCAATTTCGTTGTTGTTTGGTACTTAGTTTATAATAATATTGTGGTGGATCAGATAAAGATCGTGTTGAAGACATGATAATGTATCACTAAAACGAAAATTATGTAAGTTATGTTTACATATCATAATAAAATAATTTGTTTGCTAAGGTCATTTTCTTTGAGGTCAATTTTTCTTTCCTTTATATATAAGGATGCTCGATTATTATCCATGTATAAAATTTTCTTTTTCTTTGTATATAATAGACGGTTCTATTGTTGTTCATATATAAAATTTTCCTTTCCTATGATGTGGTCAATATGTATATATCATGTCCACGCTTTGATTATAGTGAAGTTATCGATGTGTAACACTTGCGTTCTTCGTTGCACCGTATAGTCCGGCCGGTATTGTACAAGTGCCTCGGTTATAGTGCACTATGATTGGATGATGAGTCATCGCGTATCATATATTTATCCGATGAATAAAATATATAAAAGAAAATCAATTAAAGTAAATGTTTGAGTTAGACAACCCCTCTCTGTCAGTGAGAAGGTGAAATTCTGTCTCCCCGGCATGGACTGCTGAATCCAGCTCAATCAGTTTAATTTAATTAAATGAATAATAATAATTAAATTTTCCTTTTTTTTCATACTTTACTAATTATACTATCGTGTACCACATCTTTCCCTTTTGGGATGTGTTTTATTGAATTAAATTCCATCGTTCCACCAACGGAACGATTACATCCATTGTCACTTGTTTTTTCAATGTTAATTTTTTAACATGCTGGACAATAAATGTTTTAATTCCTAATTGTTTAATAATTTTAAATGGACCTTCATATCGTATATCAAATTTATTTCTAATATATTTTGTTTTTACTAAAACTAAATCATTGACTTTTAATAATAAATCTTGTCTATGTAAATCATATCGAGCTTTATATTGTTGTTGATTTTTTATAATGTTGTTTCGAGCTTCATTTACTAATTTTTCAAGATATATTCTAATTTTTTCACTATGCTCTGGATCTTGTGTGAGCGAAATAATTTCTTTTTGTTGATCAAATGGAAGTGTAACTCGTCTTTCATGCCTCATTTCGAATGGTGTTCGTTTTGTTGTTGCATGTATTGATGTATTATAATTAAATGCAACAAATTGTAATACTTCATCCCAGTCCGTACGTCGTTCATTACATAAGGCGGCAATTTTTCCATCTATCGTACCATTAAATCGTTCAATTTGTCCATTGGTTTGTGGATGATATGCTGTGGAATAAAGTTGAGTGACTCCAATATTTTCAAATAATTTGTTCATAACTTGAGAAGTAAAATGAGTACCATTATCGGTTAATATACATGTTGGAGTGCCATATTTTAATATAACATCGTTTATAAGAAATTTCACTGCTGTTGTTGCTGAGCAATCTCGAACAGCTCTTGTAATAACAAATTTTGATAATACATCTGTAAGAGATATAATGTATCTGTTTCCTTGTTTTGATGTTGGAGTTATTGGACCATGAAAATCCATACTTAATAATTTCCATATTCCTTCCGGTGGTGGTATTGGTTTTAATTTTCCTGGTAATTTTTGACGACGATAATTATTTTGTGCACATGGTAGACATGAATTTAAATGATTTTTAATATCAGCTATCATTGTTGGCCAGTAATAACGTTCCTGAATTTTTCTTGTTGTTTTGTCACGTCCAGAATGAGCTCCATTACCAGGTGTATCATGATAAATTTTTAATATATCAGCACGTATTCGTCCTACTGGGACGTATGCTACTGGCGGAAGTGGTAGTTGTTGTTTTCTAAATAATATTCCATTTTCAATGAAAAATGTTTTTTATTCGTAATATTGTTTTTTATTTCTTGTATTGTGTTGTCATCTTCTTGACATTTTCTTAAATCATCCATATCAAATGGGATGATCTGGTTTGGATTTTCATCTGATGATTTGATTATCAATTCTTCATCAGTCACTGCTTTCCCTTGTGAGATGAGCTCATTAATTTTTCTATCCGTCGCTTTAGTAGATGGTGTTGCCATTGCTTGTTGTTGTAATTTGGCTTGAGCTCTAGTAATTGCTGTTGTTATTTTTAATGGAATTAAATTATTATTTAATGATGAAAATAATAAATCTGTTTGTGTTGATGTTGATTCATATTGAGTTCGTTCTTCAATATCTTCTTCAGCTACTTCGACTGGTGATCTTGAAAGATAATCTGCCATATGGTTGTTCTTGCCTTGAATATGTTTCACCTTAAAACGATATTCGACTAATTTTAATCGCCATCGTTCACATCTTTTATTTAATTGCTCTTTGTTTGCAAAATTAATTAATGGTTCATGGTCAATTTCTAATATAAATTCATGTCCACGAAGATATTTGTCCCAATTTTTCTATTGCTTGAACTATTGCATAACATTCTTGTTCAATTGTTGGCCACTTAGTTTGTGCTTTTGTTAATTTCTTGGACATATATGCTAGTGGTCAATCACCATTGGGAGTAATTTTCAATAGAAAAGCACCAATTCCATCTACAGAAGCATCAGTTTGTAATTTAAACTGTAATGCATCATCAGGTAAATCGAGAACGAGGTCGGTTGTTAATATTTTCTTTAGTTGGTGTAATGCCGTTCTAGCTTCAACAAATAATTCAAATTTTGATTTTTTATTAAGTTTTTGTTGTTGTAATGTTGCTGGAGAATATTTGTGTAGTGGTGCAGCGATGGTGGAGAATTTTGAAATAAATTTTCGGTAATATTCTGCTGCTTTGACGAATCTGAATGCTTCTTCGGATGATGTTGGTTCGCGTGTATCAGTTAATCCACGGATGTTGTCTGGATCAGGTTTAATAGTACCAGCTTTAATTAAATGGCCGAGAAATAAGATTTCTGATCTTGCAACTTCGCATTTATCAACATTTAATTTAAAATTTGCTTTATGTAATAATGAACATACTTCTTCAATATGTTTTAGATGTTCATTAAAATTTTGTGAGTAAATAATAATATCATCGATATAGGCGAGTATATGTTTCCACCTATTTGGACCTAATATTTGATTAACAATTCGTTGAAATGTTGGTGGTCCATTAGTAAGGCCTTGCGGTAATACTTTAAATTGAAAATGTCCATCTCGAGTTGAAAATGCTGTTTTTGGTCGATCTAATTTGTCTAATGGTACTTGAAAATATCCAGCTTTAAAATAAAAGTTTGTAAAATATGTTGCTTTTGTTAATTGGTCATAAATATCATCAATTCTTGGTAAAGGAAAAGCATCGTTTGTTGTAATTTGATTCAACCGACGATAATCGACACAAAATCTTGTTGTTCCATCTTTCTTTTTTACTAAAACGACAGGTGAAGACCATGGTGATGTTGAATGTTCAATAATTCCATTTTTTAATAATTTATCTGTTTCTTTTCTTAAGGTTTCTTGATCTTTGTTTGATTTTCTATATGGTGGTGTATGAATAGGACAATGTGTACCAGTATTAATAGCCTTTTTTAAAATTATATCAATTTTTGATGATTCACTAATGTCAAATAATTTTCCGTATTTCCATAAAATTTTAAAAATTTGCTGTCGTTGTTTATCATCACTTATATGTTCAGTTAATTTATTTATTTGTTGTCTTATTTCTTCAGAATAACATTTGTTTCTAAGGTATTTAAATAATTCATTGCCAGTATTAAAATTTCGATAGCATTCACGACATTGATATTGTTTCCCCTGTGATGTCGTAGTCGGCATGTTGTTAAAATTTAATTTTTTTGATTTGTTCGCTCCTTTTCCCTCAGGAATGAGCACCTTACACACTTTTCCTTCCGGAATGCGTTCTTTTAAATAATTTGATGGTATGGTAACACCAATTGTAGAAGATAATTGTGTCACTATACCTAATTTGGTTCCTTCGGAAAGTATTTGTTGCCGATTGGTTGCATTAATTATGCTTATTTTTATTGTTCTATTTTCAATATTGAGTAATGCATTTGCAGTAAATAACACTTTATTTTTTAATCGAGGATTTGGTTCAAATAATGCATTAGTCATATAGTTGGGTTGAACGTTTGCTTCTACTATTTTTTCTGAAAAAGACGGAAGAGTAATATGATTAATAAGAGTAGCTGGTTAATTTAAAAAATATGGTTTTACAGAAGGAGTTGATACTTCTTTACCTCGACTTCGGATCATAATTCGTTGTTCAGGTGTAAGAAAATAAACATTGTTTGCTTGGATCCAATCACTACCTAATATTAAATTTGTAACAAGATTTGTTGTAACATCAGCAATAATTGTTGTTTTTATTCCATTAACATTTATTTCTAAGGATATCTCACCAATAATATTTAATGTTGAGCAATTTGCAGATAAATGATTTATTGTTTTTGGTATTAATTCTTGATGTGGTATGTCATTTAATAAGTGTTGATGTATAATAGTGATGGCCGATCCGGCATCGATAAGTGCTGTTTGTGGAGTATTGTTGCATAAAATTTTGACAAAAAGAGGATTGAATGTGTTGTTGGTTGATGACTTTTTGGCTCCACAGGGATCGTCGCCATCATCCGATTCCTTTATTCGAAAAAATGTTGTTGAGGACAATTACGTACTTGATGATTTGATAGTCCACATTTAAAACAGCCATTGCTCTTCTTATAAAAGCATTTTGTTGTTGCATGATTATTTTTATTACAAATTAAACATGGATTTGATTTTTGTATTTTATTTTCTGGATAATTTTTTCGATTTTGTTTGAGATTTGAAAAATTGTTTTGTTTTGAATATGTTCGATTGATTGTTGATGGTGTTAGTTGTTGATGTTGTTGTTGATAGTAATGACGTGATGCAAAGGGCTGTTGACTCGACGATTGAGTATTCGATGATGTTGGTTGTACAGACCTGCGAGACAAACTTGTCTGTGTCCCGAATCCCGTTTGTCCTGTCCCGAATTTTTTTAAATAGTCCCGAATCCCGTTTGTCCCGTCCCGAATTTTTTCGAATTATTCCGAAAAATCCCGTTTGTCCCGTACAAGGGAAAAAATCAAGATATGGTTTTGTTCAATAGCAGTACGCGTCTTCTATATACACTCAATAGAAACAATTTATTCATATCTATGATTATGAGATGATTTATGAATTTCTGATAAGTATTATTGACTATACAATGTCGATCAGAAAAAAAGTTCAGATACGGATAAAATTTAAAGTTTGCTATAGATCGAGCGAAATATCCGAACTTCGAATATTAAAAAGTATTTATCTGCCTGTAGCAAAGTTTAGAAAAATAGATTAATAAAAAATACAACTGCAATTGTAATAAACTCTCACTCTCATCCATACACTAATTGATCGGTGAAGTGCGTTAACAAAATAAGACGATGTGCTTAAATGGCATTAGAGGTAAAATAGCTGATAAAGAGAATGATAATAGACAAACATTAAAACATCTTGTGGCTTGTTTTTTTTGTGTTTTTCGTTGACACTTTTATTTGAGTACTAAAATGTTTGTGAACAATATGAAATTTCAAGTATACAACGGATTTCGTTATACAAGCTCCAAAGTTTCGGGACCACATTATTTGTCGAATTGTCCCGAATCCCATTTGTCCCGTCCCGAAATTTTTTGATTTGTCCCAATCCCGTTTGTCCCACGGGACGGGACGAACGGGATTTTTCGGGATTCGGGACTGTCCCGCAGGACTTTAGTTGGTTGTATTGTTGCAGTTGGTAATATAGATTCGAAAAATATTTTATTTTTTGTTTCAGGATATAAACTATTACTTTGTTGTTGAATTTGCTTCTGTATATATTCTTCTTCTCGAGCAACTTGCAGCCATTCTTCTGGTTTCTTAATATCTTTTTCATTTCAAATTAAATGTTCTTTAAATGAATTTTTAACACCATTTTGTAATACTATAATAACTTGTTGTTCGGTAATGAATTGTTGGGCTTTCAATATTTACGAATGACATTTTCATAAAATGATGTAACCGATTGATTTTCTTCTTGATAAATATGAAAAAATTCTTGCATTAATTGACTATCAGAACCAAATTCTTTGAATCGATCTCGTAATGCTTTTTCAGCATCATTCCAATTAATGAATGATCTTAAATTTTCTTGATACCATCGTAATGCTGGTCCTGTTAATTTGCCCATTGTTTCGAGAATTTTTGTTTCATCTTTTAATCTCATTAGTGAAAATAAATTGTTCACATGGAATAACCATTCATCAATATCCAGTTCATTTACGTCTCCTGAAAATTCAATTCTTTTCTTCAGTGCTTCTTTTTGACTTGAATGAAGTTGTCGAGTTTCCATCGAGGTTGTTTCCATTTCTTGCATAAATGACATATCGTTTTGTTTTCTATTTCGTATTTTTGTTGGTGAATTTGTAATTAATTCATATGATAGAAGATTTGCTCCACTTTGCTTAATCGCGCTTCTTGTGCCGGTAGCCGTTGTTAAAATATATGCCCTTAAAGGAAGGACAAAAAATTTGAACTATATATATAAGAAAGATACCTTCTTATGATAATTAAAACTCGTAAGTAATATATATATATGCAATTTTTGATCTCTCTTCTCCTGAGAGGATAAGATTGTACTTCACTCTTTCCGTTACGGATGAGTAAATAATAATCTGAATTGGTTCTTCTTCGATGTAGTAAATAGAAGAAGATGGTCACGGCACCAAATTGTTAGCTCGTTTCGTCGAGCGATCGATATGTATATTTATTCAAAAGAAAAACATCCGATATACATAAAAATGTCCTTGAAGAGCATAACATCACAGAGAAAGAAGAGAAAAGAGATAGTTGTACAACAACAAAGAAAACAAAGAGAAAATGAAAGCATCGAGGAGTATGGTGAATAGGTATCACCGTTAACAGGCTCGTTAGCACTTTTCTTGACAACAATAACTACCTATCCTGTTCTCTGGATTGACATCTAAACGTTCTCACTTAGTGATTTCTGTGAAATAATGAAGTCCCTTCTTTCTGAAAGAGAGTATTTTCTTTTTGTCTTTTCAATGTTGTCATCATCCTTGAACAAGAGAAAATAAGTGACTGTATGATAAAAATAAATGCGGAAACTTCGGATTTAAATCCGAGAGTTATGTGTACTTCAAAAAGTGAATCATACAAATCAATCATCCTAGACTATCTGAATATCAAAATTATACTGTGAAATCTACCATTTAAAATGTTGATTTATATTGCGCGTTGCCAAACCAATAGGATATGGGACCGAATACAGCTCAAGTTTGAACTCTGCACCTTGATTTACTCTAAGAAAGTCGTTTTTCCTATAACTTCATTTCTATTGG
>CAJNSZ010000626.1:0-64251 GCA_905329745.1 Rotaria sp. Silwood2
GATTCGACGTATCAGCAACATAGATTGTTTGATGATCATCCACATACAAACCCCATGGGTTGTAGAGTTGATTTATTCCATTGCCATATCCATTTCCTCCAGCCACAGTGAGACCATTTTGTTGCCATCGAGCATTTGGATGAATGTGAATGGAACTCCCACGTAATGGATGGACTGAAATAGAGAGAAAGGAGAGGATAAAATGATAAAGTAAGAGAGAAGAGAAAGAGAGACAGAGACTATAGAGAGAAAAAAGTGAAAAGTTCATTTGAATTTTTATAAAAATCAACATCATTCGAAGTTTGGGCTCGTTTTCGAATTTCTCTTCATAGAAATTTCATGTGCAAGAAGAAAAATATTTTTGTTAAATTCTGAACTTTGCAAGGAACGATTGTTTAATTTCAAACGTCTTATTTAGTTGAATGTTATTGATGACAACGTTTTCTGCCTATAATGAACTGTTTCTTTATTTCTTTCGTAAATTGAAACTTTTTCGTTCTTGGATTCGAGCTCAAATGGAGACTACTCCTACCCAAAAGACAATATTTCAACATCGCTCATATTCATATATTACTGAAAACGAGTTTTCGATGAAATGCAGACTTATGCTTAGGATCGACTTTCTATCAAAGAAACAATCGAGAATGTTTTCGTTGAAAATTCAATACTTGTTAGAGAATAACCAAATCTAGATCGTCCTACAATACGTCATTTACAGCACAAAATATCAATTGCAACGTCTTATTGAAACATTCGAATCAAAAAGTCATCGTGTCTAAAGAATTGCATGTTAATCTCTTTTTTCAAATAGATCTGCTCAACAATTTGTCCCATAGAGTGAACATATTTACGCTTCAAGAAATCCTTATATCTTGTGTGTATTTTGTTCGTGAAGTACTTTGATTGAAGTGTTGTTTTTTATAAACTATCATTGTGAATGAAGTGGAGTATAAGAAACTGAATGTGAGTGGTTTTGTGTATATTGAATATGAGAGTGGAACTAGATGTTTTCAGGATCTGCCATTTATATATCTTATATAGATGGACGATCCTCCTTTTTCTTCTTCTTCTCTCTCTCTAGTCAGTTGTTCTGGTATTATTATTGTTATTGTTATGTCGTTATGAACAGTTTAGGTTCTTGTTATATCAACATATAAAATAAAGAAAACGTAAGGAACCTAACAATGGCGCACTAGCCGGTATTGCTTTTAAACAAAAAAAATTCCGCATGGCAGGCAATGCAAATATCAGACCAGTGACAACATTCATGAATATTAAATCAACTCGGTCTACAACTGATTTTACACAAACAACTATTGATTTAAACAAAAATGAGAAACTCAGTCGCTAGGTCATGATTTAGATGATCGACGATCAGCTGCAAATGATCAAAAATATCAATCTTTAGTACGACAACAATTAAATTTAATACAAAAATTTGATGGATGTGGTAATCCAAAACATTGGTTAAAACGTATTATGGAAAAATTTGATTTATTACAACTTACATCTCTTGAACGTAATGAATTAATTTCAGAGATTTTAACTGGTGATGCACTTATTTGGTATATTGAACAACAAGATGATATGTTCAACATTAACTACATTTATGAAGACATTTTTACAACATTTTGATATTCAAGAGCCAAAGACAAATTCATCAACAGAAATTATTTCATCATGTAGGCCATCGAAGCAATCAGAAAATGCTAATTGTCAAAATCCTGTTATGGATTGTTTACGAAATCAAATGTTAATCACAAATCTTGAAAAATCACCAAAATGTTCTGGAGAATTAAAACAAAATGTATCTAAATGATTACAAGAAATTCAACAAGCAATGAACATGTTTAAATTAACCGATAATGAAAAATTATTTTACGTATCATTATGTTTAGAAGCAAATGCGCAAGAGATTGGTTTCATGATAATAAACATTTAATGTTAACATGGACAATCTTTACACAAAAATTAATAAAAAGATTTGATTCTTCATGTAAAGTTGATATTTCATTTAATCGTTTACGTCATTATGAACAAGATATTATTCAAGATGTGAGACAATATTATTTTGAAATTATGAAATTATGTAAAGAATCTAATCCTTTTATGAATGATGCTAGCAAATTGCAATATTTGAAAGATGTTTTAAAACCTTCTTTATGTTTTGATGTATTATTAAAAAATCCACAAAATACGGAAGAATTTTTAGAATATGCTCAAAAGATTGAAGAACTTAAGTCATTAAATGAAAAACAAGATGTTTCAATCTATTCTACAGAAGAAGCATTTACAAATTCACCAACAATTAATTCAAGAAATGTAAACAACAAGTCACAACAAATTGATCAACCGTTTCTACCCCGAAAATCAAATGATAATAATGTACATTATAAAACTAATTATAGCAACAACATTGCCAATCAAATTCTTACTGATGCATCAACAACTCAAGCTCAATATCATAATGATATACCTAAATCACCATATCGATGTTATAAATGTGGTGCTGATGATCATTTGATTCGTCATTGTCCTTATTTTCAATAGTGGAGTCGTCGAATGATGGTGATGACTCCATTAAGTCAATGAAAAATCCATCACCAACATTTATTTTCGCAAAAATTAATCAGGTTTATATGAGAATTATGATTGATTCTGGCTCAACAAAATCTTTTATTGACATAACAGCACTAAATCGTACAAAACATTTACCAATCTATCGTAACAAATTTAATTATCTAATGAAAGATGGTTGTACAACATTTCAAGTTATTGGCATAATAAAAAAATTTATCGAATTACATCATATTACAACAACCATAGTGGTACGCGTTGTTAATTCTTTATGTGCAGACTATATTTTAGGTATGGATTTCATTAACAAATACAAATGTAATATTAATAATAACAAGAAACAAGTTCAAGTTTATACACCTACAGATCAATTTCCATTACCGATGGAAGATCCAGTTGATAAAATTAAAATAGTATGTAGATTAGAACATGCTACATATTGAAATCCTTATCAAGAACGACAAATTAAAATTGTTTTACAAGTATCGTCAGGACAAATGTTATTTTCTCCTGCTTATCATCTTATTCAACAACAAGGTTTAATAATTCGCGATTCATCAATTTCCATTCGTAATCATGTAGCTTGGATCTCAGTTCATAACTCAACACCTAATCGATGTTATTTAAATCAAAACGCTATTGTTGGAATTGCTTCACCATTATTATCCAATATGCTTATTTCTCCTATTATCGATTTACATTCTAAAGAAACAACCGTTGAAGATCAAACATTTTCTTCATCATCAGCATGTGAACAACAGACTAATAATTTACTCACACCTATAGAAGATCAACAACAATTAAATGAAGCAAAGTTTGTTTAAGCAAATCAGCATTCGTTATTTGGTATGCCAAAAATAACAATTTCTCAAACATCAACACCTCATGTAAATTGTATTGGTGATAATCCATCGACGGCATTTAGATCTTGTCCATTAAACATCGAAAAACAAAATGTAACATCGACAAATACTATTACGGAAGATGCAAAACAATCTTTAAATACTCAAGAAGCATATGAAGCATCAACCGTTCAAATAATAATGGCTAATTTCATTACAATTCATGATGAATAAATAAATGTTTTAAGTGATGAAAACTCAATCCCTGATGATATTAAAGCTGTTTCACATGATTTTGAAGTTTTTGAGAATTTTAGCAAAAACGTCCATAATTCTATTATTGAAACTGATATTATATTTGTTGGTACTCAATATTTATTTAAGGCACATAAACAACCTATGCTAACTAAAATGCCTGCTGAAGCCAACATTGCAACATGAACACATACGATTATATTGAAAATGAAAATGATTTTCGATATCGAAATTTACTATAATATTCTGAAAATTCCTTGGTTTAAGAACCGACCGTTTGATCCTGATGGCATGGGGCTGATCAAAAGTTATACGAACAATTGTTACCATCAGATATGTTTGTTTTTTGTTTCGTTTTTTTTTGCATTGTTTATTTTTTTTCTTCTCATTCATTACTATTGTCAGTTGTTCTTTTCGTTGTTATTCATCTTTCTTAGTGCGAGGGGGAGGTGTCAAGATCTGCCATCTATATATCTTATATAGATGGACAATCCTCCTTTTTCTTCTTCTTCTTGTCTCTCACTAGTCAGTTGGTCTGGTGTTATCATTGTTATTGTTATGTCGTTATGAACAGTTTAGATTCCTGTTGTATCAACATATATAATAAAGAAAACGTAAGAAACCTAACAGGTGTAGCTTTTCGTTCTAGTAGAACTCATACTGAGTTACATTCTCACACACACGGGCAAACATTTCCACCACTTGAAACACTTTCGCGTCGAGACTTGACGCATGTTGTAGATATTGGTGAACTATGTTTACCATACGAAGCCTTCATGCCGTTTGCTTCTTTCTGTGTCATGGAACGCTTTTAGGAAATTTTCGTTATAGGAGCCGAAATTTCCACAAGAACCATATTTTCGAATTGTCATCTGAAACTTTGACCGCATAAAGATACCATCAAGATTATTTTGCATTAAAAATTTCTCAACTTTTGGGATACGTCTATTCGAAATATGAAGTTCCCAAAAAATACATTCTCTGTGCATTATCTATCGAAAGCAGATGATACATTCAAAGTTTCATATTTCAGAGAAATGCAGGTCAAAAGTACTGAAATTGTTTATCCAAGCAACTATCGATGATATCTTTAAGTGATAGAAGTTTCAGATGACAATTCGAAAATATGTTTCTTCTATAAATTTCCGTTCCTATAAGGCAAATTCCCTAAAAGGGTTTAATCACCTAGAAAGAAGCCAAAAACATGGAGGCTTTCTATGGTAAACATGGTTTCCCGAGGTCTACAAAGTGCGCTAAATCCCGACTCGAAAGCGCTCCAACAGTTGGGAATGTTCCCTCGTCAGCGACATATATCAACACCCGTGTTCACACAGACACAAACTTACAACTAACACTTGATACCTACACCCACCTGTACGCTTCAAGAACCCGCATCCATTCAAATACACGTATTCTACGCCCACATCCACACAATAGTTCATTTGATCGATCGTTCTCAGAGAGAAAAGCAATTTCACGAAGATCTACTGGCAACATCTGCTAAGATTTTAATGGGTGTTGAATTTTAGTACTCGATGATTTCCGTACTCGACGACATAGAGATTGCCGTGTCCATCGAATGACAAACCGATGGGTCCATTGAGTTGGTTCGATTGTTCTCCTCTACCGTTTCCACCAACAATGACACTTCCCTGTGTGGCTCCTTTGGGCCAACGCATGATGCGATCATTCCCTGCATCAGCCACATAGACAGTGCCCAATTGATCGACAACGACTCCTTGAGGATAATACAATTGTGTAAGACCATTTCCTTCTACTTGACCACCAGCCACGACAGTGCCTTGTTTTGCACCTTCCACCCATTTCATCACACGAGCANTTAACCCGTCATTTACAAAAGAACGGATTACTGGACCTAGTTCTTAAAAAAAGAATTGGTCAATGAACCTAGTTCTTTTCAAAAGAACTGAGTGGTGAACACGGACATCAGTCGAATCTCCTGATCGAGAACTGTCACAGGTCCACTAATTAGCAAGTCCAAAAATGCTCTTCCTAGTTTTGGTGTTTAATAAAAGTTATTCAATATTATCGTTTGCTACTATATTGATCCCATCATCATCATTATTATCTTCTTTTTCGTCGACTCTTTTGTAATAGTTTGCATCCTTTATTAATTTATAGAGGCTTGTAACAAAGAGTCGTCGTTAAGGAGCATATGGCAATAATTATGAGCAAGTACAAACATTTTTTGCTTCCATTCGCTTGCGATCAGTATTCAAGCGAAAACCATAATGACCATGTTCACAACTACAGTGGTCAACGTCAATATTTATTTCCTTTATAACTAAGCGAATTAGAACAATGAAATAAATCCCTATTGTCAGCAAGAAGAATTTGACTCTACTACTATTTTTTCATACGTATTTTTTACTAATATTTATTTTTAGAACTGGATGAGATGGATGCTGATTTTGTTGATTCACTTGGTCTTAAATTAAATCTTATGTTACCAATATATGTTGAATGGAAGAAACAATTTGATATTGAAGATCATGAAGAACCGAATTTAATTACATTTATTGAACAACTTAAAGATGAAGAAATTTTAATTTATTATACTGATAGTATCCTTCAAGAAGCTGAACAATGGAATGATGATCATGGGTATGGTGTTATTAACTTAATTCGATATTCAATCATTGATCGATTAGAAAATAAACGACAATACCCCATAACTCCATTTGATACTTCACATAAAAACCAATGGACTGATCAAGTTTGTCAATCAGTACGTGATGGTGAATTATCTCATATGCGTCATTTAAAAGTGTATTTTATCGATGATTACTTGAATGATTCAAATGAAAAAGATCTTCAAAATTCAATGATAATATTTAAAGATAAAACAATTGATGAACAGATGTTTTTTTATCATGGAACTACGGAAATTCATGCTCAATCGATTATAGCACGTGGTATTCGTTTAGTTACAACAGGATCACGTCCAGGTGATTTTGGATTCGGATTTTACACAGCAAATGATTTCATTGATGCTTTAAGACATGCAGAAAACAGAGCCATCAAAACTCATGGTGAACAAAGACCTGCTTGTCTTGTATTCTCCATTTCAAAAAATGAATTTAATGCTTATCAAATTATTCGTCTTTTATATGAAGAAAAAGAAGAAAAATTTATTAGAGAGTAAGTTATCAATTTAAAAAAGATTGAATTTCACTACCCTTTGTTTAAAGATGTAATGATAAAAAAGAACAAAATTCACTTTCTCTTCTTATTACTAGATTTAGGTAAATATTTTAAATTCGACAATAAACTAATGTTCGCGCCAGAATGAAAGAGGGGTGGATGTAAACGCAATATTTCAATAATGGCAATAGTTAGCGACCTGCGGTTTTCACCAATTGACAGAGAAGAAGTTGGAATATCTTTTTTCTCGATCATGTTTAAGACGAAATCCTTTTAAAACTAATCATTTTCGAAAAACATGTAAAAGAATGCATGAAAATGGCCTGCCATCTAACTGATATTTTGATTTTGACCTTTGATTTAGATAGAGGGACTTGAGATCTATAGTTTAAGATAAAATGCGCTTTCTTACTTTTCATTAAATTTTCATCGAAATGTCGAGTTATTATGGTAAAATGTGTGAAAACTTAGTAAAAAACCAGCAAAACCTCCTATGATTTGTGCATGAAAATACATGATTCCATTTGTTCAACCTTAGAATGTAATAATAGAACTATTTGCATTGTATCTTGAACTATAGATCCCAAGCTCTTCGATCTATATCAAAGGTCAAAATCAAAATTTCAGTTAGATGGCAGGTCATTTTCATGCATTCTTTTACATGTTTTTCAAAGATACCCAAGCAGACAAAAATTTCAAAAAACGCGTTTAAACGCACAATCGGGAACCGCGACTGTGATCCATTCACGCTCACTAAAAAAACGCAAGAAACGACGTTTTTTGTGCAAAATAGTCAATTTTCAAGCGTGAAAACGGCAAAAATATAAAAAACTGGGCGTTTAAACACGTCATTTTTTAAATCTAGAAAAAGAGAACGTTTTAACACTAGAAATTTAAGTTTTCCACCGTTTTCACGCTTGAAAAGTGACTATTTTGTACAAAAAACGTCGTTTCTTCCGTTTTTTTAATGAGCGTGAATGGATCACAGTCGCGGTTCCCGATTGTGCGTTTAAACGCGTTTTTCGAAAGTTTTGTCTGCCTGGGTATTACATGTATTATTCGTCGTTTTGAAGATGGTCGTATAAAAAAGACGGAAAATTCAACAAAAATATTTATATTGATGTTTTTATCTCATGGTTGTTATTATTAAAACAAATAGAAAGCAAAGACAAATAGATGAATCAATTGCTGATGTGAAAATTGTATTTTGTTGCTATATAAAGATTATTATTATGATGTATTTGTGATCGTGCATACACAAAAAATTCAACTCACCAGCATAATAAAACTCAGACTGAGACACATGCAGTTACAGAGAGAGAACATAAAGTATAATTTGGTTATTATGGAGCTTCTATAAATTTTTGGAATATTTCAAGTAAAGTATTAAAATCTTCGGGCCATTGGTCTGAGTTTTGTGGATCGAGATATGTAAAATATCTATCATATTTGTTTTCGGTGGATGTTTCTAATGAAAATGCTTTTTTCCAATAATCATCGAGATCTGTGCCTATTTCATTATCTTTATCATGTGTCAATTGATGAAAGAATAGTTTGGCATCAATCCATTTTGTTACTTCTTTTCTTTCTAGTGTAGACAGACTTTCAATCATTTCTGCTGTTTCCGGTAATTTTCGATCACTTAGCCATTGACGACGAGTGTTTTCTTCTTCATCTGATTTACTAACGTTGTCTTTCTTTTGCCCTTCTGTTTCTTTATCTGTTGTACTTGCATTGGCTCTTTGCTGTCTTTTGATTTCTTCTTTCTTATTTTTATAGTCTGGGCTTTCTTGTTGTAGCTGATAACCAATAAATTGTTCAACTCGTTTACGAAGATGATCAAATCTGTTCATCATATCATCACTTATGCCTGCCTTGTTTAAAAATTTGTTACACAAATCACATTGTAACTGCTTTTCATTTTCGCTACTGATTTTGTTGATACCTTCCATCATGGGTGCTGTTAATGTTTTTAATAATTTTTGGAAATGACGACTAAGTTCTTTCTTAAACCAGTCTTCAAATGCATTGTTATCGCTATGATGTTGTGGATGGCTGCTTGAAGTAGTGGCAGAAGTTGTTATAGGCTGACTGTGTTGAAGTGAGTCAGATGTAGAAAAAATCGACTCATTTGGATAATACTGTTGTATTTGATTTCGCAGCCGTTTAATCGCTTGTTCTTCATCCTTTATCGCATCGTTACATAATATTTCATAAAGAAAAGATTCATTAATAAGTAACCAATTTTCCCATTCACGAGCTGCCCAACAATGATAGTAAATTTTGACATTTAACTGGTTCCACTCCTCTGTCGTAGCGTATATTTCTTTTTCTTTATCTAGAATGCTTTTCTGTCGAAGATCTGCATCAACAAGCACAAAAATATGAATTGTAGCTTCCTTCGGTAAGAATTGCCGAAGTAGACGTATTAATTCTTTAATCTGAGGCGGTGTGGTTCGCCCACCTTTAGCCATTCTTGTAAATGGAAGATGTAATAATTTTGGTTGAGATCGATTTACTATTCCATGTAAGAAATGATAATCATCATGATCTTCCAAGTATAAAAGTTTTCGATGAACACCGAAACGAACAATTTCACCGTGACTGAAAATGGATGTTCCCACATCACTCATTGCATTTAACAACTGACCGGTGAGAGCTAGTGGTTTAATTGCAATGTGCCTATAATTTTCATAATCTAGAAATATTTGTCGAATATCCTCCAACCTAACTGCTTGCATGATATCGGGTGAATGTGTAGTAATGATCAGTTGGCAGAAGTGGTTTGAGTTAAGAAATTGTGTCATTTTACGATAAAAAAACTCGATTAATAGCTTTTGTGCAGTAGGAAATACATGAGCATCCGGTTCATCAATTGTGATTATTGAATTCAATTTTGCGCAACATATTGTTATAATGATATATAAGCATCGACATAAACCATCACCACAATGGATGCCATTCTCAAACACTACTGTGACGTTACGCTTTTTCGACGATGAGTACTGCCGTATTTTCCCTTTGAATGCACACTCTTTCCTTTGAGCTTCTTCCTCATTGTTTTCCATCGTTGCATAAAAATATTTAGACAATCGAAAAAAAGGAAATATACGTTTCATTTCAGTAGTGATTTCTTCGTGTTGATCGCTCACGTTTGGATATCTTGAAGTTAACTCTTTTAAATCCACATCAGATACACTACTATTGTTGAATGGTATAACCTGTGGGAACAATTTTTTTAATACACCATAATCACTTGCATAGAGCAAGAAAGATCCAGGGTTTTCTTGGCAGCTGCCTTCGATTGTTTCCCATGAAACAATAAGTGTATCTCTCGGCTGTATAGTAACACGAATATGAACATGTCCTGATTCTCCAGCTTTTGTAAATTCAGTTTCCTCGCCTTCATAACTAATAAACGATGTTCCTTTTTTACAACTGACATTTTTTTTTAACGATACATTCAGCATTAAACTTGAACTTACAATATCTTGGTTTTGGTTTCGATACTGAACATCGAAAATACCTTGTAGCCGTACATGAAAATTTTTAGATACCCATGTTGGATCGATTCCCCATTTCTTGTATTCAGTTAGGATGTATAATGCAATACATCTGCTTCCGCACTCCACAGCGAGACAAAAGATTCGCACTATTTCCAATAAAGTTGTTTTTCCAGAACTGTTTGGGCCAACTAATGTTGTTAAGGGGCAAGCGAGATCAAAAATATATTCTTCTTGTTCCGATGAGTCAAATTGCTTGTATTTGAATATACGAATTTGCTTTAATACCATTCCAAATGGTTCGACTACCGTATCGTCTTGTAACTTCTTCTGCTTAAATTGATTTAAGTCTTCAACTGAAGAATTCACCTGTGAATAATCAAATACAATAAAGTCTGACAACATTTTCTATAAATTATCGTAGCAGAAAGTATGTTAAAAATGAAGTCTTGCCGTCCTTCTATCCTTTTATTTGCTTTGCAAATATTAAGAAAAGTTCAATTTATTCTCAGTGCTTATTGGTTAAACTTCTTATTCAACAATGTATGAACAAATTACATAATCAAAAGTTGATTTTAATATATAAATAGGTGAAAGCTTATGGGAATGGGTGTGAATGTGTGTGGGTGTGGCTGGATGTGGATAGGATGTGTATTAAAATTAAATACACCAACCCAAACGCCCACATCCTCAAAATGAAACGACTACAAAATACTCATGGTGCAGCCAAAATACAGAAAAACTTGGCTTTCTGACCGCATTTACTTGATTATACCTTCAGAAAAAATGCCAATTGCAATTTAAACATGATATTTGAAATCAGCATAAAAAATACATCTGACAACATATTGTATATAATTATACAAAAACGTTTTTATTGAAATTTTCGCCTGGGTCCCAGGCCGATGACGAAAAATTGAACGGTTGCAAACTCGTGATAATCGCTGCGTATACATTAAATTCATGATTTTCTCTCATTTTCAATTGTTTGAACATAGCTAAAAGTCTTCAAAGTAATTTGGAAGCATTCAATTTTTTCACTATCGGTTGGGGACCCTAGGGAAAATTTTCAATAAAAAAACTTTTATATAATTATATACAATATGTTGTCAGATGTATTTTTTATGCTGATTTCACATATGATATTTAAATTGCAATTGGAAGTTTTTCTGAAGCTATAATCAAGCAAATGCAGTCAGAAAGTCGAGTTTTTCTGTGTTTTGGCTGCAAAATGAGTATTTTGTACATTCTTTTAATCAACTTGAGACTCAATTTTAGAATCAGCGTAAAAAATACATTAAAATATATATAAAAGGCATTGGACCAAAAGCGAATCATGGAGCAGAAGAGGTGTCAATATGCAAGAAGCCACCAATTTTCTCAAGTGCTGTCGGTCTAGAGCCCAAATATGGCTGAATTTTAGCTTTAGTGATCATCATTTTATATCCATTAGATAAATCATCTTTTTTTTACGCATAAAAACCTATGTTTGATTGTCGCGGATCTGTTCCTAATAATAACTGACTATCAACAGTAAGTGTCTCTCGATATATAAGCCTCACGGCAACAATCAGTTTAATGGTGTGAAATTTCATTTTTGTCAAATATTAAGAACATATTAGTAATCACTGTCAAATCCGACATAGAGTGTTGTGGTTATTCCAACAATCTGGAGCAAAAATATTGTCGGTTAACACTTTAGGATGAGTCTCATTAAGGGTGGCAGAGATGGAACCGGTCTGAATTTTTGACGACCGGTACCGGTCTGAAAAGTTCAGACCAAACCGGTCGGTCTATTGGTACCGAATAGTCAATTTACAACCGGTTAATCGATCAATTATTCGTTTATACTAGAAAAAAAAACCATCTATAAACCATTTTATACCTTTACAAACAAGAAATTTGAATATTTATACATAATAAACTAAGGAAAGGAAAAAAGATAGAAAGGTTACCGGCCAGTCTACCGGTTACCGGCCGTTTACCGGTCTACCGGCAGATCGGCCGGTCTGAAATCTGTACTGGTACCAGTTCCATCTCTGAAGGATGGGCAATAACGTTTAGGCGAATTTCACAAAACTGAACCACACATTGTGTTCTACATGATTGATTTCTTGTGTCTAAATAGTTTTTATGCAAAACTAATGAGGGATAAAAAATAGCTCTAACACCGCTCATCATTCACTCTTATTAGCGATTTTTGGAATCGCTTCACCAAACGCACATTTAAGCATCCAAACAGAATAATGTTTATGCCTGTGAAGTGCATTTTTTCAGAATTCTTATCTGATTGGACAGAAATAAATTCGAAAGGCTTTTGAATGTTTTTGTAAGAAATTCCGTTCATTCTTTTCACAATTCCTATAGTTTTCAGAGATTAGGCATTTTTGGAAAATTTCAAAGTGAAAACTTGCACAGAGGTCAAAAGATCAGCATAAAGTCACGGAAAAAAATTTTAAGCCGTTCAAAAAGAGCTTCATCGTTTCGAAATAATTGTCAACATAATAATACAGCTTATAACCATATAGAACAATAAATATTCTTTCATGTCCGAACGTTGTTCTTTTTAGCTTTTCTTTGTATTTATGATAGAAACTGTTGATGAAAAATATGCGCAATTAATTTTGCCCACCTTATGTAGAAAAATCAATAACTTACCGTATTCAAGCTGTTGTCTTTCCCAGTTGTTGCTTCATTCGTGACACTCTGCGCATCACTCTGATTTGACTCGTGCGATTCATTGGAGTGGCCTGAAAGAACGGAAGAAGGTCCTGATAATACGAAAAAAGGTATTCAAAATGAGGTGATAGAGTACACTTTTCTCACCTGCTGGATCCTGATGATTGCTCGATTCGAGCCTCCTGTGCGAATAATCGCTAACAGACGAGTCGTTTTTCGATGAATCGTTCTTTTCTTGGCCATTTGAGGACATCGTGGAAGTGTTCATCTTCAAAATTAAAATTAAATTGAGATCAGTGCGAAATCTGAAAATAAAAATCCGCAAGTATTTGTATGGTATTTCATGTACAGTTTTGAAATATCAATTTTACTTTTTACACATTCGCTAGTTAACATGATATTCTCATCGTAGCTCACTTTTTTTATTCTTTTCTAGTGAAATTCAATTTTTTTTGTCATTTACATTCGTACTCTTGGATGTCATTTAATTGTTTAACATTTTGCCATCTTTAATCGAGAGAGAACACTAGCACACTAGTTTAAATAAATTTACAGCAATGTTCTGGTTTTCAAAAATAAACTCAATATAAAGGAAAAAGGCACATCAGAAGTTGATTAAGTATACTGAGCATTTTTCTGTAACCAATCGAATCAACTTATATTTGATATGAAAGATCTCGAGTTAGCGAGTATTTCAACACTAAATTTACATTATTTGAGTAAGATTTCGACACAATTAACGGTTCACGCAATGGATAAAATTGAATCCATGGAACAGTGGAATAGGTAAAGAGTGCATATTCTCCCACAAACGAAACTACTCAATGACAGAAAATGGTCTAAAGACAATTCGATGGCCCGATATTTTGGCTGTATTCTCATCAGAGGGTAGGTGCCGTTTAATTGAAGACTCATACTAACAGGTACACTCGTACTTTAAGGAACAGGTGTGGAAGTAGTTGATCTCGCATGATTTTAATATTCATTTCAAATTAACAGATGGGTGAGTATTTTTTCGAATAACTTTTGATAGGAACTAGATAGAGATCTTCGGTTTTCACGATTTAAAAGAGAAAATGAAACTGCATCGAATCACGAACACCAGATGTTTCTGACTGTCAGGATCTGCCATCTATATATAGATGACGATCCTTCAGGCCAACATATATATACATGTTGGTTGTTTTGTTGTTCTTCGTAGTGAACTATGTGTGTGTGTTTTTCTCTCTCTCCCTCTCTCCCTCCTAGTTGTTGTTTTTTTAGACCAGAGTGCGGTCGTGTTCTAGTTGTTTGTTTTTGTTATTTTTTGTGTATTTTCACTTGTTTAGGTTTTCTTCATTATTGAAAATAAAAACGGAAAGGAACCTAACAAATGGTGCACTAGCCGGTGGTCTTACTATCATTTCAAGTATTATTATCATTGTTATTCTTGATACAAGTCCCGCGTGGCGAGCAAAAGTTTAATTTATGAGCAATAAAGCAACTCGAAGTAATACAGATTTTACACACATGACTATTGACGGTTCAGGTTTAACCATTAAAAATGAAAAATTAAAAGGTGATTCTATGAGAAATGACGAAGATGATGAAATAAATTTAGAAGAAACAACAATGGTCATGAACAATATTAATTCAGTTAGTAATGGGAAATTAAATGAGTTGACTGGTCATGATTTAAATGATCAGCCAAAAGATTATACAGGTAAACAAAAATCAACTACAGTTGAAGCTCAATTAAGTTCAATAAAAAAATTTAATGGTCAAGGTGATGTTGAACAATGGTTAACACAAATTCTTGAGATATTTGACTCTTGTCAATTATCATCAAATGAACGAAACAAGTTAATTCCTGATATTTTAACTAGTGAAGCACTTATTTGGTATTTTAAACAACATCATCACATGCCAACATTTAATTCTTTCGTTCAAAATTTACTTTATCAATATGAAAACAAAATTTATCGACCAGCACAGTCACCATCATTTGGATCATCTTCAAAACAATTGAAACAAGAAATAATGAGTGATTTTAAAGAAATTATCGTAGAACCTCTTCGAAATCAAATGTTGATTACTAGCTTAGAAAAATTACAGAAATTTTCAGGAAAATCAAAACAGAATGTGTCAAAATGGTTACGAGAAACTCACCAAACAATGCATACATTACAACTAACTGATGAAGAAAAATTATTTTTTATATCTACTTGCCTAGAAGCTGATGCACGAGACTGGTTTTTTGATAATATGCATTTGTTCAAAACATGGACATCATTTGTACAAAAATTAATTAATACATTTGAATCATCCGGAAAAGCTGATATTTCATTTCATCGATTACGTCATTATCAACAAGGTTTAACTCAAGATGTTAGACAATATTATTTTGAAATTATGAAGTTATGTAAAGAAGCTAATGCTTTAATGGATGATGCTAGTAAATTACAATATTTAAAAGATGGTTTAAAACCATCATTACGTTTTGATGTTTTATTAAAAAATCCACAAACAACTGAAGAATTTTTAGAATATGCTCAGAAAGTGGAAGAGCTTAAATCATTAGATGAAAAAGATAGTATGATCGATCAAGCTGTCAATCATAAATCTCCAGATCCATTAACATTAAAGTTGAAGACCATGAATATTAATTCATCACAAGTTCACCAACCAATTTCATCTCACCAACTAAACTTTAATAATTCATATAAAAATACTCAATTTAACAACAATAATAATTCCGGTCGAGAACCAACAACTGCTCCAACAACAACAAATGAATATTACACAGCAGTACCTAAACCACCTTATCAATGTTATAGATGTGGTGCAGGTGATCATTACATTCGAAATTGTCCATATTTTCAAGAGAGGGGCCATTGAATGATGGTAATGTCTCCTCTATATTTAGTAATAATCCATCACCAATTTTTATTTTTTCTAATGTTAATCAAGTTTCAATGAAAATTATGTTTGATTCTGGAGCAACAACTTCTTTTATTAGTAAAGCTGCATTAAAACGAACAAAACATTTACCTATTAATACTAATCCACAACGTTATTTAATGGCAGATGGGTATACATCATTTGAAGCAATAGGTTTTGTCACAATATTTATCGAATTTGGTGGAATTAAAACAAGTATTCTGGTAGGAGTTGTTAGTTCATTATGTACAGATTGTATTTTAGGAATGGATTATATTAATAAATACAAAGTAAACCTTAATTCAAAAGATAAACAAATTCAAATACACACATTGAAAAATATGGTTACAATTCCTATGGAGAATCAAATTGATAATGTTAAAATATTATGTCGATTAATTAGTTCTACGTGCATTTATCCATATCAAGAGAAGAAAATTCAAATAGGTACACAAGTATCATCGGGACAATTATTATTCTCTCCTGCGTATCATCTTACTCATTACAAAAATTTAATTAGTCCACATGCATTTATATCAATTATAAATCATAGGGCATGGATTTCTGTTTATAATCCAACATCATCATCGTGTTATTTGAAATCAAATATTATTATTGGAACTGCTGTACCATCTTCAACTGTTGCTTATATTTCTACCATTTTAGATACAAAAGCAAAAGATACAATACATGAAGTTAATACAACACCTTTAACATCAACTAGTGAACAAAATATAACAAATTCACTGATACATTTACAAGATCAACAAGAATTTCTTAGAGCACAAGATATTCTAACAAGACATCATCAACTTTTTGATACAACAACAACAACTATTGCGGAAACAACAAAGCCTCATGTTATTTGTACTCCTGATACTCCTCCAACTACATCTCGACCATATCCTCAAACAAATGAAAAACAAAATGCAATGTTTAATATTCTCCAACAAATGTTAAAAAATAAACAAATTCGTGCATCACATTCTCAATATTCTGCACCTGTATTATTAATTAAAAAACGTGATGGTTCATATAGATTTATTATTGATTATAGGAAATTAAATAATATAACTATTCCAGATAATTATCCATTACCAAATCTTGAACACGCACTCGAACAAGTTGGTGGTCAAAGATTTTATACAAAATTAGATTTACGATCAGGATATTTCCAGATACCAATTCGTCCAGAAGATCGACACAAAACAGCCTTTATTACGATACATGGACTCTTTGAATTTAATGTATTGGCGCAAGGGTTGAAGAACAGTCCTCCGTCATTTCAAAGAATTATGTCGGATTTATTATTACCGTGCAAAAAATTTTGTTTTATTTATCTTGATGATATACTAATTTATTCCAACACATTCGATCAACATCTCCAACATCTTCATCAAGTATTAACAATCCTTAACAAGCATAAATTCCAATTGAATCCACAAAAATGTGAATTAATTCGAACAAGTATCAATTATTTAGGTCATACAATTTGTTCCGAAGGTACAAAACCACTTCAAGATCGAATTGAAAAAATTTTATCTATTCCACAACCAACATCTTTAAAACAAGCAAATGCATTTATAGGTGCAATTGGCTGGTATAGGAAGTATATACAAGACTATGCGAAAATAGCCGCACCAATATTAGCTGTTACAAATTTAATTACGAAAAACAAATATAAATTTACATGGGATACACCACAACGTGAAGCATTTAATCAATTAAAAAATATTCTTATTAATGAACCATTATTTTTAAATTATCCAGATCCTGATGCAACACTTATATTATCAACAGATGCATCAGATTACTCTATTGGTGGTGTTTTATATCAAGAAATTAATGGTGAACGAAAAAATATTTATTTTCATTCACAAATGTTACCAAAATTACAAAGAAAATGGCCAACTATAGAAAAAGAAGCATTAGCNGTTACGAGAAATTCAACAAACAATGAACATGTTTAAATTAACCGATGATGAAAAACTTTTTTATGTATCTTTATGTTTAGAAGCAGATGCACGAGATTGGTTTTATGATAATCCTCGTTTATGTTCAACGTGGTCCATATTTACACAAAATTTATTAAAAACATTTGAATCTTCAGGAAAAGGTGGTATTGCATTTAATCGTTTACGACATTATGAGCAAGGTATTAATCAAGATGTACGCCACTATTATTTTGAAGTTATGAAATTATGTAAAGAAGCTAATCCAATTATGGACGATGTTAGTAAATTACAATATTTAAAAGATGGTTTAAAACCTTCATTACGTTTTGATGTACTATTAAAAAATCCAAAAAATCCAGAAGAATTTTTAGAATATGCTCAAATGATTGAAGAATTGAAATCATTAGATGCTAAACAAGATGTACTAACATGTTTGGATCAACAAAAGTTCACAAAACCGCCAACAATTAATTCAAATAACATAAATAACAAGCCGCAACAAATTAATCAACCATCTATACCTCGGCAACCAAATCACAATAACGTCTATTACAAACCAAATTATAACAACACTAATCCGAAACGAATATTCAACAATACAACACCCAATCAAGTTCCATATAACAATACAATACCTAAACCACCATATCAATGTTACAAGTGTGGTGCAAATGATCATTATATTCATAATTGCCCACATTTTCAATAGAGGAATCGCCGCAAGGTGGTGGCGATTCCTGCAACTCTATACAAAATCCATCACCAATTTTTATTAATGCAAAAATCAATCAAATTTATATGAGAATTATGTTTGATTCGGGATCAACAAAATCTTTCATTAATCAAATAGCATTAAAACGTACACAACATTTACCAATTCATTTTAATCAACAGCATTATGTCATGGCAGATGGTCATACACCATTTGAAGTTATTGGTACAGTAAGAATTTTTATTGAAATGAATCATATAAAAACTAACATACTAGTTGGTGTTGTTAACTCTTTATGTACAGATTGTATTCTAGGTATGGACTATATTAACAAATATAAAGTTAATCTTAATAATAAACAAAAACAAGTTCAAGTTTATACAGCCTCACAAAAAATTACAATACCAATGGAAGATCAATCTGAAAAAATTCGAATTATTTGTCGTACGAAAAAATCTGAATATTTACATCCATATGAAGAAAAACAATTAAAAATTATTTCACAAGTATCTTTTGGGCAATTATTATTTTCTCCTGCTTATCATATTACTCACATACGAGGTTTAATTATACCACATTCGTTAATTTCTATAAAAAATCACACAGCTTTTATTTCTGTTTATAATCCAACAGCTAAGCCTTGTTATTTAAATAAAAATATTATTATAGGTAGTGTTACACCTTTATCATCTAATAATGTTTCTACTGTTTTTGATCCACATACAAACAATAACTTTGATGATGATAAACCCAATTCATTAAATTCACTTGGCAAATCACATATTGATTCCTTAATTACACATATAAAACATCAACAACAATTGACTGAATTAAAGACTGTTTTAGACAAGCATTCATCCTTATTTGATACATCAAAAACAACTATTGCTGAAACATCAACACCTCATGTTATTTGTACTGGTAACAATCCACCAACAACATCTCGACCGTACCCACAAACTATTGATAAACAAAATGCAACCTTTGATATTATTCAACAAATGTTAAAACATAAACAAGTTCGTGAGTCACATTCTCAATACTCAGCACCTGTTCTATTAATTAAAAAACGTGATGGCTCATATCGATTTATTGTTGATTACCGTAAATTAAATAATATAACTATTCAAGATAATTATCCATTGCCTAATCTTGAACAAGCTATACAAATGGTTGGTGGTCATCAATATTATACAAAATTAGATCTTCGTTCAGGGTATTTTCAAATACCTATTCGTGAAGAAGATAAACACAAGACGGCTTTTATTACTGTTCATGGACTTTACGAATTCAACGTTTTAGCACAAGGTTTAAAAAACAGTCCACCATCATTTCAACGAATCATGTCAAATTTATTATTACCATGCAAAAAATTTAGTTTAGTTTATTTGGATGATATATTAATTTATTCTGATTCATTTATACAACACATAGACCATTTAAATCAAGTATTAGCCATTCTCAACAAACATAAATTTCAACTCAATCCACAAAAATGTGAATTTGTAAAAACAAGCATTGATTATTTAGGTCATACAATTAGTATTCAAGGTATTAAACCATTACAAGAACGTATTGAAAAAATTTTAGCTATTCCACAACCAACAACATTACATCAAGCAAATGCTTTTATAGGTGCCATTGGGTGGTATCGTAAATTTATTAAAGATTATGCAAAATTAGCTGCACCAATATTAGCAGTTACAAACTTAACTAAACAAAATAAATATAAATTTAAATGGGACATACCACAAAAAGAAGCTTTTACTCAATTAAAAACAGCTATTACATCTGAACCATTATTTTTAACATATCCTGATCCAAGTACACCTCTCATGTTAGCAACTGATGCATCAGATTATTGCATTGGTGGTGTTCTATATCAAGAAATTAATGATGAAAGAAAAAATATTTATTTTTATTCTCAAATGTTACCAAAATTACAACGAAAATGGCCAACAATTGAAAAAGAAGCATTGGCTATCTATTATTGTGTTACACGTATGAAATTATATTTACAAGGTCGTGAATTTATTGTTCAAACGGATCATTGTCCATTACGTGATATGCATTTAAAACCATCAAATAATCGTCGTGTTGATCGTATATCATTAGTACTACAACAATACAATATTAAAGAAATTCGTCATGTATCAGGTAAATGTAATTGTATTGCTGATTATTTAACTAGGTATCCTCGTCAAACGGAAGATGATGATGATTTTCTTGACCCTGATTTTGGTATTATACCCGCAATAGAAAATGAAAAAAATAAACCACAATTAAACAACAACAATTTAATTATTCCAAATCTTATTAGTGCTGTCACCACTCGTGCTCAAGCAAAAGCACAAACTAATCCACAAAAATTAATTGATACTAATCCTACTTCTGTAACAACATCATCAACAGATGATCAATCGCAGAAAGTGGTTGGTCATGCGTTTGATGTTTCTATTATCGCCAAAACCCAAAAAGATGATAAACTATATCAAGAAAAATTATTAGAAATAAATAAAAATGAAACCAATTGCTCATATGTATTAGAAAATGACATATTGTATAAAATAATTAATCGTGGTATATTTCAACAAAAATTAATTTATGTTCCATCAGCAATGGTTCAACAATTATTAAAAGCCTATCATGATAGTCCTTGGGCCGGACATTTTAGTTATCGTCGAACATATTCGAAATTAAAAGATAAGTATTGGTGGCCGAAGATGAAGAGTACTATTCAAAATTATATACAAGGTTGTATGTTATGTCAAAAATTTAATATTGATCGTAAAAAACCTACTGGCTTATTGCATCCTATTGAACCCCCTCAAGGTCCTTTTCAATTAATAGGAATTGATTATTCCGGCCCGTTCCCAATCACACCTCAAGGAAATAAATATGTATTAGCTATCACGGATTACTTCACAAAATGGGTTATTGCAATTCCACTTCCAAATCAAACTGCTCAAACAACAGCTGAAGCTTTATATGAACATTATATGTGTATTTATGGTGTACCAATTACTATTCTGTCAGATCAAGGTCCTCATTTTATCAATCAATTAATGATAGCATTTACACAAATTTTAGGTTGTCATCATATTAAATCAACTCCTTATCATCCCCAAACAAATGGTGTCATTGAAAGATTTAATTCAACATTTGAACGACAATTGGCAAAATTAACTAATAAATATATTAATGATTGGGATGTACATTTAAAATCAATTGTATTTGCTTATAATACTGGTCAACATGCAACAACGAAATATTCTCCATATCAGTTACAATTTGGACGTCAACCTAAACTACCACCAGACAAACCATCATCAACTTACCAGTTTTCAAAACCAAATGATTATTTTTATCATTTACAAAAAACCTTACAACTCTATCACCAGTCTGCAAAACAACATATACATAAAGGCCAACAAATTTATAAAAATTATTATGATCGTAATCGTTCTAACACATTTTATCATGCTGGTGATCAAGTACTTAAACGTATTTCTATTACACCGTCGAAATTATCTGAACTTTATACTGGTCCAATGATTATTGTTAAAAGTGAACACCCAACTTATTGGATACAAGATCCAAAAAATCATCAAACACATCAAGTACACGTTTCTCAATTACGAACTTGTCATCTTCATCATTAGTAAGTCTTAAATATTTCTATAACTACATGTCAATACACATATATCAATATACATTCATATCTATATAACTATATGTAAAAAAAAAAAAATATATATATATATATACACATAAATATAAATAACATCTACATATATTTATATTTAATTTCCTACACGTGAATCATTAATCAATAAACAAAAAAAAACAGAAAAATCTTATATACAATAAACAAATAATAAACCAATATGTTAAAACAAATAATACAATCAAACAATTTATCATGATAGAACAACAATATGATAAAACAAAATATTATGTTAAATTAAAATAACACCATCAACCATATTACAGTAACATGTATTTATATATGCACAAGTTTTCTTAACATCTATATCAAAATATAATTAATTATTTTATTTATAAAATAGTTTATACATTTACTTAAATCGTTGATATATATATATATATACATTCACATTCATCACATATACAAATCGTATTAATTTATTAGTAAAAAAAAAAAAATATAAATATATATATAATTCTGTACACAATTATATGTACGATATAGGGAATAACAATTGGCCAATGAATTATATTGTTCAATGTAGTACATCTTATGTTACGTCATCTATTATTTTCATTTGTTTATCGTCGATAAGTATAACACATGCATTTCGTCATTTGTCCATTGATTTGTCCACTTATCAAGAGATTAGTGCATTCTATTATTGTTGTTTATTTACTTATGTGATTTATTTTATTTACATATTCAACTTTTGGTTTTTGGTTATTATTATTATTGTTTATTTACTTATTTCTAGTTTGTTATTTACGTATTTATTCTTGGTGCTCTATTATTCTTCGTTTATATTATTTATATTATTTCATTATATGTCTCTTAACATATTTACTTATATGTTATTACTACTATATTATTTGATCTGATTCATTTATACGTTTACAACTATATTAGTTATAGATTTATTAACATTTCAAGTCAAACCATTTGTTATTTTGTTTCATCGTTTTTCATCAATTTCATTTTTCTTTCTATATTATTATTTGTCGTGTTTTTTTTCTTTTCTGTCCAGTGGACATTGTTGACCATTATGTTTGTTCACTTATAGGTCTAGTTATTTGTTGTCATGATAGATATCTATTGTTACCATTTCGTAAACAGCAAGTTTAACTTTTTTATGTTGTTTATTTATTTTTTTTCTTCTCTCTCTCGTTCATACTTTGTTTATTAAGTTTGTTTCTTGTTATTTGATTATATACTCATTATTGTTTATAGTTATACGCTCTTGTTTGTTTTTTTTCTATTTTTATTATCATTGTTTTTCGTTTCTGTTGTTACGTTTTTTCTGTGTGTGGGGGGAGGTGTCAGGATCGCCATCTATGATATAGATGGACGATCCTTCACTTTGTTCTCGTTCCTCCTTCTCTAAGATATATACATATATATGTTTGTTTACTAACAGTTGTGGTGGTGTAATAAAAGTAAAGGTGGGCAAGGACCCTAACAACCAGATCCGGGCATTGCATTCCTATTTCCAACTTTCGACCATTTTCCAGAATTTTCTGGCGGAAATCGGCCTGCACGTTTTCACCCGGATATCACCTCAATTTCTATGTTTTTTCTCAACTCTATGAGCACCACTACTAAGTTTCAGTATGAAAAGGTGCTGAAGGTTCCAAACATGCCCCCTCTCCCCTTATCGAAAATATATTTCTATCCATCCAACTGAAAAACTATCGTGAAAACACACTTCATAAAAAAGAAACATTGAATCGATGTTTACCTTTATCTTCTGATGTTTTTATTAACCATGTGTTGCCTGAGACATGATTTTCTTTTTCATGACTTTAGTTACACAACTTACTCTCGATGGTTACATTTCATTTCGTCAGTATCCACCTACCTGCTTGATATATGTATGGTGCGCTGATAATGATATGACCCCCTTGGTGATATCGTCATTTGCTCATTCTTCTCATTCTTTGTCTATTCCATATGAGCTTGTGTTATATGTGACGTAGTCACAATTTGGAGATACGAAGTGGTCAATAAATATCATTACCGATGGTGGCGGTAAAGCTACTCTTTCTGTTTGTTGTTACATGTGGCTACTTTCATTCGATTTATTGTAATTTTTCTCTTATCTGCCATAAAAACATCCTCAATGAATTCTTTAATTTGCACACTTTCATAGTAAGTTGTGAGAAAAAAGTCGGATATTGTTTTCTAATGTATGATCCTTCAAAGAGAATCTAGTTGTAGAATCGATGGTGCTTTCCATATTTAGATTTAGGATCGTATTTATGTCATGTCACAAACGACATATATTTACGGTTAAAATTATTTTCGTTTTTTCACAAAATATGTGAGTAGATTTTTGATAATACTTTTTGTAATGTATCCGATCTTCCATTCAAAATTAACTAAAACACAGGTTTGTGAGATGCATTAGAAATTCCAATTGTACTTCAATTTTTATATAGAGTAAACGAAAAACAGCGTATGTGATAAACTCTTATATTAAAAAATGAAATAATCATAATCGTCCTATTACTAAATATTGAATTTTGCAACGATTGATTTTTATTAAAAATAATAAAACTTAACTTTAAAGAAAACAAACGAATGATTTATTTTATATAAAAAATATTCACCCTTGCCATAATATCTAGTAAATTCATTGTATCGTTTTTAATCAATAGAAACTTTAATAAATTGAAACAATTAAAATATTTTTATCAATAGATTTATCATTGATAATAAAAAGTTAATTCTTCATCTTAAATATATGTACGATGAATAATTGTTTTACATAAGTAGATATATCTATCAACTGGACGGTCATCGAGTCTAATGTGAAAGTTCCAGTAACGTTACTCAATTTGAATAACGGTAAAAACTAATCATGTAAATAAAACTTAGAAAAATTTATAATTAACAAATGTCTAATAGTTTTAGTACGATTTGAGGATAAAATTTATTTGAAATAAAAGATTCTAACTTTTACTTTGATTTCGAAGCGAAAAAAGAACAGACAGAGTTGTAAACTTTTGTTATTATGGATTCTATATGATAGTTCACAGAAGTAACAGTTGAAATAAAATAAATATTTGACAAAAATAAAGTTACTTAGTTGAGTTAACAATCGGATGAGAGAAACAAGATTTTAAACATTCATTGCGTTGTTCTTCGTTTATATTGTCAATATCCTCTGCTAGTATTAAATCGGTGTCTCAATAACAAATGGCATTCAATTTGTTTATGTAGTTGGTTCTATTTTATTTATTGTGTCATTATGTCATATTGTTTTTAACTAAAGGAACTATGATTAAACTAGTATTTTAAATTGAATCCTAATCGAATTTTTCTTTTCATGTTTTCATTTCTATTGACAAATCTAGTCACAAATAAATAGAAACGACTTAGAAAGTTGTCGTCGAAATTCTTTGGGCATTTGGCGGATCACACCGATTCTCGTTAAACATGATTCACCTGTATAACCAATATGGAGAACGAGAAGCGATGAATCTACTTAATACAAATGGAGTTTGTTTCGTTCTATAATGTTTTGACAAGTTTCGTGATGCGCAAAATTAAGTCTTGAATGCATTATGCAGACTTTAATGCAAGTAAACACTTAATGTGCCATTAGAAAATGAAAAATGCCAATCGTACACATTCATCATTTGATACATTAACAAAATAGCCTTCGCATAGGTGTTCTTCGTACCCACAAAGAAAATTTCTTTCATTTGAGACGAAGAAAAGTGTTACATGGATCAAAATATAAAAGATTCAGAAATCAGTATTACGACGACTTCTGCTTGGAGAGAGCAAGTGATGGATGGTTTAATCGATTCGGAAAATAACATGAGTAAGTTATACATCCGATGATTATTTCAGTAAAAGTATAGAATTAAAATAAACGAAGAATCGACTGATTACTAAAAAATAGCTAAAACCAAAGTTATTGAAAGAATATGACGAAATTCAGAAAACGAATTTGAGAAACTGTTATAATTAATGAGTTATTATTTATTGAATTAATCTCTATCGAATAGATTAAATTGTTCTAGGAATAGTTTTATTCGCTTAGAGTAACATTTCGAAAAAATGTTTTGATGACATTTTCTTTTGTCAGGTAGTCGTTCATCAAATCTGACACGACCTCTCGTTCGACAATCTACGATTAACTATGATCGAACACCAATTGATGCTGATGTTGTGAAATTACCTGTACCCACTGGCGAACCATCGATCAACGTAGAAAATGATGCAAGTGTTTTAGGGGTATCGGCCTATTCAATTCTTCGGTATATGTATGCAGCACTTATTATCTACTCGTTCATCGTTTCATACGTGACAGAATGTTGTTGGTATACAATGCTTTTATTCTATTTTGTGGAATATATTGCTTTTTACTTGTGGCATTGGCAAGCTCATCATACAATTTGGTGGATACCATTTAATGACGGTTGTTATAAGAAACATAAAGAACATCATTGGGAAATTTATCCACCAAAGGATTTTTACGGTGCACGAAAGCGACAGATTGATCAAATGAATACTTCTGAAGGTAATGTTAATGCATTACCAATATCATGGTGGGATTATATGCGTCACAAAACATGGATTTCTGATCATGAAGGTTTACTTATTCTGTTAACATTCATTCAATTGACTGTTGCTCGTCTAGTTTTTCATTGTTCGTATTCGACGGTTGGTTGCACCTTTCTCGGGTTCATGGTCATGGCATTTATTGGAAATTGGCTTCATCATGCCTATCACGTCGAAGATCATTGGCTCGAACGTTTTAAATGGTTTCATGAATTGCGCGCCCTTCATTATATACATCATTTGGGTACGGCTAAACATAACTATGGAGTACTCAATATGACTCTTGACAGATTTCTCGGCTCATTCACCTTCAGTGGTATGAAAACTGATAAGACACATCAGTCTCAAGACAAATGTCAATAGTATTTAAACTACAGTACTCACTCATATTGTAAGAACAAACATATTTTTTAGTGTTTTAACTTCTATTTGCTAGTTTTTCTTTACCTTCTTGAATTGATCTATCTATGAACACATATACATTGAAATATGCTCAGTCCGAATATCGATTCAAAGTTCTATTTAAAAGTTGTTCATTTTTATTAAAAAAATGCGTATGGACAACAAGTGCTTTTATTGTCTTGATTCACATAATTATGAATAATCTCTTTATCTTTATTATAATTAATAATCATGCACAAAAGTTAATATTCGTTTATCAGATGTGTATTTCAAAGTGTATTTTATATAAAAACTTTGTACGTGGATTCATTTTTTTTCTGTTGTTATCCTTTATTGATTGTGTTGGTTTGATTTGAATGATGACTCGTTTATTTCACGCTTGAATAATACTCCATACTTGTAGAGAAAATATTTTTCTTAACGACTATAAATACTTTATCATATAAGATATGTGAGAGTATAATACAGTGGATATGTCTTCATTAGAAAGAAACGATAGGCACGAAAAGTATTTATCTTCAGGGTGAGATGGGATGAGGGTGGGTGGGTGTTCATCTGTCCCCATTCACACCCACCCATACCCTTGTGACACTTTGTTTCAATGAACAGAGTGTCATTTTGCACTTTGATGGCAAAAATAAAATATCATTTGACTTTTTACTATAGATTTCTATTAGAAACACTGCTTCAAATGATACTTTTGTCTTTCCTTCAACTCGATTCAAACATAAGATGACAGCTATAAGATAATAAAATAAAATAGTTGAGAGTGTGTGGGTCTGCAACTATTACTTCTGAACCTAACCACACACGCCACAGCCCACACCCAAACCCACAACCACATTCACACCCACACCCTCCCGAAAAACATCAATGTAAAATTGATGTAAATTAAAAAGAAAGAGTTTGTTCATCCTTTGTAAAATAGATCAATTATATTGAGCTACTATTAACGGCACTGCACTGTTGCTGTTTGAGAATCTAGCTTAAGAAAAGATATGACATAGAATTAACTAATGTCATTCAAGTATTTAATGAAAAACAACAGCATGAGTATGCATCTTAATCCCACTTCTATTTTATTTCTTTACATATCTATAAGTATCGGTCGCTGAATACAGTGCAACGAACATATATGTCAGCGTCCAATCTCAGATTCGCCTAGGCAAATCTCGGATCCAAGAATGGACTAGTCGAATGTCAGATAAAGAAAGAAACTTTCGTTAAAACTTCCTGTGGTCCTCAGATAGATGTTATATTCAAAACCTTGTTAGTTAACTGTTTTGAAACAACGACACTTCAGGTAAAAAAATTGCCGATGCAGAAACTAAAATAGGATTCGTAAAGTTATGAACATTTTTCTATCGATGCACAGCATTGATGGGAAACTATCCATAAATTTACGAATCCTACTTTAGTTTCTGCATCGACAATTGTTTTAACTGAAGTGCCGTTGTTACAAAACAGTTAACTAACAAGGTTTTGAATATAACATCTATCTGAGGACCACAGGAAGTTTTAACGAAAGTTTCTTTCCTTATCCGACATTTCCCCTCGAACAAAAAAAACTACCTTTTTCCATTTCATTTTTGCGACACTTACTAGGGAACCTTCCAAGGTGCGGGAGTGCTTTTCAATCGGGGTTTCGCGCATCTTGTAGCCCATAGTGTGCTATGTCTATGGTAAAAAAAGTTCGGGTTTCTGGCTTGTTTCTGAGGAGATATCGAGCTCTTAGTGAATTTTCTCTATAGTACGCCTACATTGGCAGCAAAGCTATACTTTCGAATTTTNATCGTTTCACCGGTTGATCGGTGTAACCGGGGATCGTTTCACCGGTTGATCGTTTCACCGGGGATCGTTTCACCGGTTGATCGGTGTAACCGGGGATCGTTTCATCGGTTGATGGGTGTAACCTGGGATCGTTTCACCGGTTGATCGCTGTAACCGGGGATCGTTTTACCGGTTGATGGGTGTAACCGGGGATCGTATCACCGGTTGATCGGTATAACGGGGCATCGTTTCACCGGTTGATCGGTGTAACGGGGCATCGTTTCACCGGATGATCGATCTGGTCGTTCACCGTTTTGGAGCGGTAAAACGGTGACGGCGAAGCGATCATTGATCGTCACCGTTGCATCCCTAGTTGTCTTGTGCTTCTTCCAGATCCATGAATAACAAAAGATACAAAAATAGTATACTTTTCCTTTATTTAAGCTTTTAATTTTGTACTTATAAAAATCAAAGTACTCTTTTCTTTTGTATAGACTAGCTTATCAGTTGCCCATTGCTGGCAATAAAACGATATGAAACAACATATGCTATCTAGAACTATACTGCATTTGTTAAGAGGCCTATTTCAAAGCAGGAAATTTTAATGTAACAATATGTGAAAAACTATGAACTGACTCCACTCGCACCACACAACAACAACAGCTAATGGTGAAGACAGAACATGAGTATCTGCTTGATTTCAAGACAAATATAATTATGATAGATGTTATTCTTGACTTAGAGCAAAAGGGTGTGGGTTAAGAGAATATTCACACTCACGCCTTTGAATCTTGATGATTACTATCATTCAGAAAAAAAAATGATATGCTTCGTTCAGGAATCGAACTCATGATATGAATACTGGTTATCCGGAGCAGTTCTCTAACCATTGAGCTATCAAAGCACGACTAATACATTATTCATTTTCTGAATGATATTAAATCATCGAAATTTTTAACATCGGCATGATGTATATGATGCACCTGTATACAGCGAAGCTATTGTTGACGAATTGAAGTTGATGGTGAATTTTATTGTCCTCTTATCAGACAGTGAATATAACGGTCATAGAATAGAAAGGAGTATATGTAACTATACAACAGTGATTCTTTTTACTTCCTTTGACTTTTCGATGATTTAATTTCACTCAAAAAATGAATGATGCTGTTAGTCTATTGTGACTAACTAAAGTTCTTCTCTTTTTTGTTTTACTATTTTCTTGTTCACGACAACTTAACTCAAAAAACAACAACAACTCATTACATCACATAACACGGAAAAAATAGAGGAAGATATTAATAGCCAATGTAGAAAGAGAAGAGAAAAGAGAGGTAGTGGATAGTTCAATAGCTCGATTCCTGAACGGAAACATATCATTTATTTTTCTGAATAATATTAATCATTGATAATATGAAAGGTAAGAACCTACTAATTCCCTTACTTCACAGTTGTCATAAAGTCTATCCTTCACTTGTGTCAACAATAACCAATGATAAATAGTCTTTGCTGGCTACATGTTCGTCACATTATGATAGAGGCATTGTTCATTCATAGAGAAGAAATTACAATTTGCGAGAGGATGAGGCCATTGTGATTAAAGTGAAGATTTACGAAGAAGATAATACGAATCAGAAATGGAAAAACTCGCCACGCGCTCCTGCTCACGTCTATGTTACTTTGGTCGGAGATTCGAGGAGCTCGTGCTTACAGCGTCCCCATGTTTGGCGAACTTTGAGAAACTGATTGGTAGAGCAAAAAGAGACAGAGGTGTGCGTTGCGCGTAGGCGTGAGCAGCGGCGCGGGGCAATTTTTTCTATCTCTGATACGAATGATAATGAAAAATTGAATTTTCTTTTAGACATTTGGTATATAAACAACATTCCTACATATTTTGCTCTGACAAATACCAAAGAAGTAAATGAAAAATGAGTTTCGAATCATTGGCTAATGAATTATTACTTCACTTATTCGAATTTATCCATGTCGATTATCTTATTCAGGCATTTCATGGTCTTAATTCTCGATTTAATTCTCTTCTTTATCATTATTTTAACACTTATGGTATTGATTTTCGGTCAATGCATCCCAATGATTTTGTCATAATCTGTCGAGAATATCTTGCAACTTTGAGTGATAAACTACATTCGTTGTACTTGTCAGAGAACGTCGGTTATTATCGATCACTTAATCGATTATATTCTTACGGTTTCACACTTGATCAGTTTGTTCAATTAAAATCACTTTCATTAAGTTGTTTTTCGAAAAAACATATAATAGACAAACTCATATTAGCATTACCTCATTTAATCAATCTTACTCATTTAAAACTCAACTCTTGTTCTGCGACACAGGGTGAATTAGCAAATTTGCCAAGAATACTTACTTTAATAAATTCTATATGGAGTCTACCAAAGCTCGCTCATTGTTATTTTTGCAATAATGATTCATCTCCAACAGATTTTAACCGTCTTATAAAGCCAACCGTGACATCATCAAGTATTACACATCTGTCTATATCGCTTCTTAGTGATTGCTATCTCAGCTTGACTCACATTTATGAAAGAACACCAAATCTCCAACATTTCTCGATGCCTTGTCTCCGTCTTCACACTAAAAAATTCCTAATGTCACCTGCTCTATCAATAACATCTTTCAAGTTGTCGTTAGAAGCTTGTCTATTTGATTTAAGTGTCGTATTACGATGCATGCCCAATTTGTATCAATTGAAATTGGACTGTGATTTTTACATTTTACAACATGATTGGGAACGAATTATTTCTAATCTTTTGCCCAAACTAAAAATATTCCGTTTTAAAATGACACGCTACATGATAAGCAATATATCAACCGAAGAATATGTTGACCAGTTACTCAATACATATCAAACTAGATTTTGGCTTGATGAGCATGGTTGGTTTGTTCGATGTGATTGGAGTCTAACTGAGAACATTCTTCTTCTTTATACTTTATCATATGCTTTTAACTCGTTTCATATTTCCAATCCTATGACCGGTAAATCAACTTGTCCTCAAGAGAACAACCAACAGTCATACGACGCTGTATGTCATTTAAAATATCTTGTTAAGCCTAAGCAATGCTCCCGGCTATCTAATATTCGCTTTTACAAACTAGAATCATTGGAAATAAGATTTCCTGTCAACGATTATTTCTGGTCAATGATTCCGACATTCGACTATTTAACTTCATGCAAAATAGAATCGTGTGACAATAATGAAGAATGTAAAAATCAACTTGAACATTTACTCTCTCGTGCATCGCGTCTATCAACCTTAGAATTTTCGGGATCCTGCAATGGGACTTCTACGGAAAACCTATTATTAGAAATCAAAAATGGCTCGTTAAAACGTCTCGATCTGCAGAGAAACTGCGTATCATACGATGAGGAACAATGTGTAAGATTTAGTAATTCACCTCTTGTTATGCAATGTGAACAACTTCACATTCATGTGAAAAATCGAATATCAATATGTTATCTAGTTAAAACAATGCATAATCTACGATTGTTATTTGTGGAATGTGACGATGCTAAACAAGATATGCAATATCTAGCAGAAGATGATGCTGAAGAGCAAAACTCAAGAGAAGATGAATTGATCAGTTGGTTACGACAGCAATTGTCAGATTTACGGTCATTGGTGGAAATAACCCGTTGCCGCGAAAATATGGTATTGAGACTTTCATAAAAGGAACTCTACTTGACGATATCCACAAAAAACGTTAATGGCTTATTTTTATGATGGATAAGTGCTCATTGATTAATATTTCGTTCCATAATTATATTTTCTATCAATTATAATCCCAACATCGAACACTTTTTCTCGATAAACTTTATCGAAAGACTAATAAAAAGGGTGTGGGTGTGTAGTAAATGAAGATCCATGCCCACACCCACACCCACCCTACGAGAAATTCGACAAACAATGAATATGTTTAAATTAACAGATGATGAAAAACGTTTTTATGTATCTTTTTTTAACATGTATCTTTATTGTCCCATTTAGGGTTGACAAAACGAAACATTCTTACATATACATCAAATCACACTTAGAAAAGAAAAAATAAAGAGGAAGTGTAAAATAGACGAATGAAGAGAAATTGAAAAAAAAGAGAGGGAGAATGGCCATGAACATGGAGGCATTTCGTTTAGAATTATAAGTAACAAATAAAACTTTCCTAAAATAAATTATGTTATCCCGATACGTTTCACATGCATACATATTTTTGGGTGGTAATATATAGTATTTATATGCAAACATGTGGATGAAATTGGATGAACATTTAAAGTATCCATATTGTTCTTTCTGTATAGAAAAAAAATCAGCTAGATCAATTTTGGTATGTTTTGCTCTTTCAGTTAGTCATTTCAGAAACTTATTATTTTTTCTTAGACCCATCTGATGGTACCAGCTCTTATCGGGTGATTTTGCTATTATATAAGCTGTCAAAATTTGTTGAAATTGTGTTGCTTGATGAGCTTTATCGAGATGTGCATTGAACTTCTACCAGTATTTGTATAGATAGTCATGTAATGTTAATTCTTTACTTAATATATATACTGTTGTATCATCCCATTTATGTAGATTATAGATTATTCTCAACCCAGAACAATATACATGTTCGATACATTGTTATTGGATTTCGGTATAAAAGAACCAACACGAGTACAACCAAGCGAAGTGAGGTAGTGCGAATGCAAACAATAGAATCCTGCGTAATTTTATATGTGATAGTGGGATTCGATAAAAGAGAATATGCAATGCATTATAGATATTTCTTATCCGTCTAATTCGATGAGAAATATAATCACTCCAACCTAGTTTGGTCGTGATTTGAACACCCAAATATTTGAATTTTTTCACGAATTTAATTTTAGTGCTTCTATATGTAATAACCGGATATTGTGGTGTCACTACACTGTGAACCAAAAGTGCCTTGGTTTTATCAATATTTACTGGTAAAATATAATCGTATGAGTACTTTGATAGAATGTCCATTGCGATGCTGGCCTGCACTTCAAGCTCTGCAATATTATGAGAAAATTTCTTCTCTAATAATCCTATTATAGTGATGGAAAGATCGTCTGCAAAAAGGTGGGTTGTCATCTTCATAAAATATTGAGGAAAGTAGTGGACATGTAGAAGAAATAAAGTTGCCGCAAGTACTGAACCTTGCGGGGTTCCAACGAAAAGTTTTATACGGCGAGATACAGTATTTCCATAGTGAATAGACAGGGTTCGTTCTTGTAACCATGAAAAAATCCATCGTATTATTGAAAGTGGACAATACAGTTTAATAAGATTTCTAATAAGCATCGGATTCCAAATCCGGTCGAAGGCACTTAGAAAATCCACAAAGATGACGAGTGCCGGTCGATTGCAGGCTGCCACAGTTAAACGAAGATCTTCAACGAGAGTTAAGATTCTTGTTTTAAGTCTTCTTTCAGTAGTAAAACCGGACTGTTCATCTACATAAATACCCTTTTCTTTACACCATTTCAAAATTCGTTTATTTATAATTTTTTCGAATCATTTGCCAATAATTGATAAAAGAGAAATGGGTCTCAATTTGCTTACTGAAGGATACATTCCTTCTTTCGATATGCATATTACTTTAGCGTGTTTGCTACGTTTCAAATAGGTTCCTGTTTCAGCCATTTTATTAAATCCAATGGTTATTATATACATAAACTCGTCGGGCATTTGTTTCAAATGAAAGGCCGATATTCCATCACAATCAGTCGATTTTTTATTTTGTGCACGTTTCAAAGATGATTGTACTTCTTCTATTGAGAATTGTTCCAGAGGAAGATTTGGCAGATATGAAATGTTCGTGTATGCTTCTAGTGCTTCTACATGTGCCAATATTCCAGAATCGTGCATTGGAGATTCGAAGTGTTTTTCATAATGATCCGCCAAAGTATCAACAATCGTTTGAGGATCGTTTATTATACCTTTATTTGTCGTAAGTCCACTCAATGGGGGTGAAAATGGAGGGAAGACTGGACGTACTAATTTTCAGATATTATTTCCTTGAGAAATCCAAGATAATTGATTTTCTCTTTGTTTTTGTTGGTATAAACAATTTTCGTTTGTATATAGATTTTTCCAAAAAAGATATTCTTCTAGATCTTTTCACACTCTAGTTTTTCGAAATTTTGTTCGTAGCTTATTTTGTTTCTTTGTCAGTGCGACTAGATATGACGGCCATGAAGATCTGTATTTTGTAACCGGTAAAAATTCACTTGCACGATTAGATAATGAGGAAAGTAGGAGAGAAAATAGATAAAAGAACTCCTCAGCATCCAAATTGTACACCACAACGTTTAGACATTCGTACATATTTTGTAGGAAAAAATGGTAAAGGTTCCAATTTGTCTGCTTGAAGTATCCCTTTTCAGATACTGAGAATGAAACTTCACAGTACACGGGATAATGATCTGATGTTCCTTCTATTATTGTTTCCGATCGCCACCTTGCAGCATCATTGGTAATCGCAAAATTGATAACTGCATCTGATATTTTTGATGTTGGTTTAATCAGTGCGATTAGTTGATATCCTTTTTCATCGAGCCAGCATTTCAATGCATTTTCACTTGCATTGTTTGTATTACACATCCATTGTGCATGTTTGGAATTATAATCACCGAATATATAAAAGTTTTTGGATTCATGCGTTTCGAGTAAGTTAAATGGAATACCACTGCTTGGTGGGATATAAATAGCACCAATTAGTACAGACTCAGAAAGAATTGTTAATTCGATTAAAATAAAGTTTGGTGCTTGTAAAACTATTTTTGTTTTCAGTGAATTATGAATAATCATAGCAACACCACCAAAAGAGTTAGTTCCATCCTGACAAATCCAATTATAAAAAGGTATCTGGGCAGGATTTTTTATTCTTGAACCGACACCTGTTAAAATACAAATTTCAGGAGTATATGTCGCTATGAAACAATCAAGGTCAGCAATATGAGTACTTAAGCCTTGAATATTAAAAAGAAGTACGTTTAAAGCTTCATATTCTGTAGTCGGCCTCTCTTTCCGCCACTGTTTGCATATGTCAAAGTCAGATATTCTACTGTTCCACTCTTTCCACATTTCTTTAAGAATCTTTTTTTCTTTTACGCTACCTTGATAATTATCGATGTTTGCATTTTCGAGGTATGGATCAGCGTATCTTGCTCTTTGATTATTCATTTATATGTGTTAATATGTCGATTGCTTCACTTAAAGATGCTGTTTGTTTATCCATTAATAAAGACATTTTCTCTTGATACTGTAGCAGTATATGGTGGTGTTCAGAAAACTTATTCATCTGTAATCGTAATTGTTCAGCTGAATCCTTTAGTTTGTCGTTTGTCTCTTCGTTTTGTTCGTTGTTGTCAAGTGATTTGATAGCTTCATATGTAGTTCTAAGTAGGTCTATTCCCATTGGCATAATACATAACAGAGTTGTAGCTGACATGCTATTAATCATTTCATTTTGTGTTTTAATTTGTTGAGCAACTAAATACCATCGATCTCGAAAAACATTTATTTGTTTTTCGTATTTCATGTTCAGCTTGTTTAATTCTCTGTTGAAATTTTCTCGAGTCAATTTAATTTCTTCATCAAGTTTTTGCGCTATTAGCGATTCATTTATAACTGTATGTGAACTAATATAGGATTAAGTTGAGGCCAAGAATGGGCATTCATATTAAATGTTGAATTAACTATTGATCTATTTTTTGTTCGTTTTTTCGATAATTTGTAATAACATGTGAACGGTCATTCCTATCTCGACATTTAGCTGGTATAAATAGTTGAACATGTTCAGGCAAACGTTCAGGATGACGTTTTAGTTCTTTTACAAGTTCACATCGATAATCAGCTACAGTTGGGCATTTATAATCCGTGGATAAATGTTCACCATTGCAATGATGACATTTAATTGCACATTCGAAATGATGATCGGTTTTCCGGTCACATCCACAACGACGACATCGATCATAATTAAGTTGACATTCCTTTTTCATGTGCCCCGGAGAGTTACATTTGGAACAGATAAGTAATTTTGGAGCTTCGAGAAATTCATTTACTGAGTAAAGTTGACTAAAAAAAGATATTTGTCCAATATTGAGTGTGGTGTCATAGTCATTTCGATCAGTAAAGTCAACCCTAACATGCCTCGTCCGATTTGTTTTCGTTCCAATTAATTTGTTGCATGAATATTGTGAATTATATTTCTCTTTTACTTCCTGACGAATTTCATCAATTGAAATGTGATTGTGAACAATTTTAATCAATATGGAGTATGATGGTGGTAAATATTTTGGCAATAGTGGCTCGTTTTTTATATTATTAATTTCGTGCGGATAATTCTATAAAATACATAAATAAATAAATATTTCAATACATTTTGTTAACACCATGATATCACCATCTGCATTAACCCACCATGCGTCAAAAGCTAAAAGTTTTTCGCATTTTGGGTTTTCGTTCTTGAATTTCTTTTCTATGTGTTTGATGAGTGTTTGAACAAAACGAGCTCCATTTTGATATTGAATTTAAGGCGTGTATACGATTTTGATCGGTGGAAAGTGACAGTCGGTTACATAATTAACTGCTTGTTTGGATATGAGAGTTTGGCTACGATCGTTGTCAGCATGATTAACATTCGACATAATACCATGATGCATATTCGATTCAAACCATTCTTCGATACGTTCTTCATTATCATGAAATTCTTCAACATTTTCTTGGCTATTTTGTCGTTGTCTTTTATTACTGACGTATCTAGCATCATCACCAAATGTACTGTGATTAGTTAGATGTCTTTTAAATGTTGATGGTGACTCTTGTGTATTCATTTGAGACATCCGATTATTGTTATAAAAATGCATATGACGTTGTGCAATTCCATTGTTTGTTGAATTTCTACGATTCTGATTTAATTGTTGATTTTTAATTATATTCGTATTCATTTTTATTTATCTTTAGCACCTTAGTTAATTGCCAAAAAAAATGCTTTCAGAGATCACAAAAATGCACGTGTACATATATGTATATGTATATGTACGTGAAAAGTACAGAGAAGAGAGGAGGGAGAATAGAGAAAAAAGACGTCTAACTCGTATATGTTAAAATGATGAATGACTTTTTTATGTATGTTTATGTTTGGAAGCCGATTCACGAGATTGGTTTTATGATAATCCTCACTTGTGTCCAACGTGGTCCATCTTTACACAAAAATTATTAAAAACATTTGAATCTTCAGGAAAAGTTGATGTTTCTTTTAATTGATTACGTCATTATGAACAAAGTATAAATCAAGACGTACGACAATATTATTTTGACATTATGAAATTATGTAAAGAAGCAAATCCAGTAATGAATGATGCCAGTAAATTTCAATATTTGAAGGATGATTTAAAATCTTCATTGCGTTTTGATGTATTATGAAAAAATCAACAAACTACTGTAGAATTTTTAGAATATGCGCAAAAGATTGAAGAATTGAAATCGTTAGAAGATAAACGAGATGCATTAACATGTTTCGATAAACAACAGCTTACAACTTCACCAACAACTAATTCAACCAATACAAACAACAAACCGTAATAAATCAATCGATCATTTACACCTCGACAATCAAATTCTAATGTTGCACAAAGTAAGCCAAATTATAACTATTCTAAGTCAAATCAAAGGTCCAACACCGCGACAACAACTCAAGTTCAATTTAAAACTACAATACCAAAGCCACCATATCAATGTTATAAATGTGGTGGAATCTATCATTACATTAGAAATTGTCTACATTTTCAATAGAGAAATCGCCGACCATTGGTCGGCGATTCGTTTAAATCAATAGAAAACCCATCCCCTATTTTTCTTTTTGTCAAGATTAATCACATTCCAATGAAAGTCATGTTTGATTCTGGCACAACAACATCTTTTACTAATAAAACAACATTAACATATACAAATCATTTACCAATCAAATTCAATAACATGAAATATATAATGGCTGATGGTCGTACAATATTCGAAATTATTGGTACAGTAAAAATTTTTATTGAATTAAATAATGTAAAAACAAATATAGTTGTTGGTGTAGTTAATTCATTGTGTACTGATTGTATCTTAGGAATGGATTATATTAATAAGTATAAAGTTAATCTTGATAACAATTTCAAACAAGTTCAAGTTCATACATCCACAGAACAAATTACATTACCAATGGAATATCAAACAATAAAATTAAAAACATTATGTCGTTTAGCACAATTTACATACTTAAATCCATGCCAAGAATGACGAATAAAAATTATTGTAGAAAAATCTTTTGGTCAATTGTTATTTTCTCCTGCTTATCGTCTTTCAAATACACAAGGTTTAATAATTTCACATTCATTAATTTCTATTAAATAACCAATAATAGTCAACACAATATCCATAGTTTATTAAAACATATACAAGATCTACAACAATTAAATGATTTAACGATTATTTTAAAGAAGCATAACTTTTTATTTGATATAACAACAATTGCTGAAACATCAACATCTCATATTATTTGTACAGGTGATAATCCACTAATAACATCTAGGTCTTATCCACAAACAATTGAAAAACAAAATGCAACTTTTGATATTCTTCAAGAAATGTTAAAACATAAACAAATTCGTGCATCATATTCTCAATATTCAGCACCTATATCATTAATTAAAAAACGTGGTGGTTCTTATCGATTTATTGTTAATTATCGAAAACTAAATATAATTACAATCCAAGATAATTATCCATTACCTAATATCGAACAAGCTATACAAATGGTTGATGGTCATCAATATTATACAAAATTAGATCTTCATTCGGGATATTTTCAAATACCTATTCGTGAAGAAGATAAACATAAAACGGCATTTATTACAGTCCATGGACTTTATGCATTTAATGTTTTAGCACAAGGTCTCAAAAATAGTTCTCCATCTCTTCAACGAATTATGTCAAATTTATTATAACCATGTAAAAAAATTTGTCTCGTTTATTTGGATGATGTATTAATTTATTCAAATTCATTTAAACAATATGCTGATCATTTAAATCAAGTATTAGCCATTCTTAACAAACACACATTTCAACTAAATCCACAAAAATGTGAATTAGTTCAAAACCAAATTGGTTATTTAGGTCATACAATTAGTATACAAGGCGTTAAACCACTTCCAGAACGAATAAACAAAATATTAAATATTCCACAACCAACATCCTTAAATCAAGCTAATGCTTTTATTAGTGCTATTGGTTGGTATAGAAAATTTATTAAACTTTGTACGAAAATAGCTGCACCACTATTAGCCGTTACAAATTTAACTCAACAAAATACAAATAAATTTAGATGGGATACTCCACAACAAGAAGCTTTTAATCAATTAAAGGTGGCTATTGCATCGGAACCATTATTTTTAAATTATCCTGATCCGAATGAACCACTTATTTTATCAACTGATGCATCAGATTATTGTATTGGGTGTATATTATATTAAGAAATTAATGGTGAACGTAAAAACATTTATTTTTATTCCCAAATGTTACCAAAATTACCAAAAAGATGACCTATGATTGAGAAAGAAGCATTGACTATATCTTATTGTGCTACACGTATGAAATTATATTTATTAGGTCGTGAATTTATAGTCGCAACTGATAATTGTCCATTACGTGATATGCACAAAAAGCCATCGAATAATCGTCGTGTTGATCGTATAATCATTAGTCTTACAACAATATAATATACAAGAACCGCGTCATGATTCAGGTAAATGTAATTGTATGACAGATTATTTAACTCGTTATTCTCGCCAATTGGAACATGACGATGCATTTTTAGATTCTGATTTTGGTATTCTACTAGCAATAGAAAATGATGTAGATAAGAAACCAATAAACAACTACGACTTAGTTGCTTCATCTTTTATTAGTGCTGTTACAACTCGAGCTCAAGCCAAAGCACAAGCACATCAAATACCATCAAATAGCAGTGATAATTCTTCAAATCATGTACTATTAATAGATGATTCATCTCAACAAGAAGGAAGTCATGATTCTGATATTACAAAAATTGTCGAAGCTCAAAAAGAAGATAAGTTATGTCAGGAAAAAATTCTAGAACTTAATAAAAATCCATTACATTACCTTTATATTTTAGAGAACGACATATTATACAAAACAATTAATCATGGCATGTTCACACAAAGACTAATATATATACCATCTTCAATGATTCAACAACTATTATATGCTTATCATGATAGTCCATGGGCAGGACACGTCGATTATTATCGAAGATGTTTAAAACTAAAAGATAAATATTGGTGGCCAAACATGAAATTTACTATTAAAAATTATATTGAAACTTGTATGTTATATCAACGATTTAATATTGATCGTAAAAAACCTGCTGGTTTATTACACTCTATCAAACCACCCTAATGTCCATTTCAATTAATTGAAATTGATTATTCAGGCCCTTTTCCAGTTACTCCTCAAGGAAATAAATATGTTTTAGCTATTACTGATTATTTTACGAAATGGGTTATTGCAATATATGCATTTATGGTATACCTAGTACTGCTTTATCGGATCAAGGACCTCATTTTAACAATCAATTAATGACGGCATTTACCCAGCTATTGGGCTGTCATCATATTAAATGAATCCCTTATCATCCTCAAACAAATGGTGCTATTGAACGTTTTAATTCAACATTTGAACGTCAAGTAGCTGAATTAACTGATCAATATATTAATAATTAGGATTTACATTTGAAATCAATTACATTTGCATATAATATAAGTCGACACAATACAACAGAATTTTCTCCATATCAACTATAATTTGGTCGAAACCCAAAATCACCAACAAATTATGAATTTTCAAATTCAAATGATTATTTTGAATTCTTTCAACAAACACTACATTTTTATCAACAACAAGCACATCTACGTATGAAAAACAATCAACAACGTCATAAAAAAAATATTTTGATAAAAATCGTCGCGATATTTATTACAATATTGGCGATCAAGTACTCAAACGCCTCACAAGTTTTCCGTCAAAATTATGGGATTATATATTCTAATCCAATGACTATTACAAAACAACTACATCCCACATATTGGATTCAAGATCCAAATGACCAACAAATATTTCAAGCGCATGTTCCTCAATTACGTCCATGTAAGATTTTTAAAAAAATACATATACACGTATATATCGTCATTATTATGTTACATCGTCTATGTATTTTATTATGTTATCAACATCACAATATGGTTATCCGTTCAGGTATTTGTCCATTCCTTTTGTCCATTCATAATCGGATTATCCATTCTGTGATTTAGTGTTTACTTCTCTACCTATTTGTTTATTCATTTTTTTTTCGTGTCCATATATATTTTCTTTCTTTGTTTGTTTTGGTTTCTTTTGTTCCTGTAACATTAGTCAACTAGGATATACCATATGGTTTATAATTCATCGAAAGTCAAACGTTCATCAAAATCTAATCTAAACAAACATCGTCGAATTAATAAAGAAGAAAAAGAACGTACATATCAACAATTATTGCCTCCATATCAACCGATACATTGTTATTCTATATTTTTCATTAACCATTCAGCTACACCTGATGAACTTACTTATTTAATTGATATGGCGGAACGAACACTAAATTTCATTATTCATATGATATTTGCAAAACACGAAGCACCACGTTTTTCGATTACCGATGATGAAAAGCTTGGTTCTTCGATAATAGGTCATGATCCAGATGATCGTCATCCATCAACATTGGATTCTATGCCGGTACAATTTCAACAATATTCCAGCGTCTTAGATATTAATATTGCAGAAGCTTTGACTACATGTCATAAATAGTCATTATTATCTCGAGAACGACGTAATCAAAAATCTAATCTTCGTCATAGAAAAAATCGTTACAGTCATGAAATAAAAAGGCCCGTTAACACGAATATTCGAATTATCAAACAAAAACTAAAACAACTCAATATTGAATACCTCAGTATAAACATTGTTAATTCTATATTATATATTGGGCTCAAATCTAGTCACCTACAGCAAAAATATGAACAAGTATTATCACCAGATGCATTTCTTTAGCATTTTTCTTTTTTCCTCCTTTTACGTTATTTAAATCTTCAGTGATATGTTTAGTAACATTGTTTACCTGTAAGTTCCTTGCTACTTTTTCACACAGCTCTTTATATGTATCGAAAACGAATATCATAAGATTTAAATCGATTTTTATAAGCCAATCTTGTTTTATCAAAAATCTTTTATTACGATAATCATCGGTAGACTTCGAATCAATCATTTCAATGGACGGCTACAATAGAAATCCGTACGAAATATTGGAAAAGTGACTGTATCCTGTAGAAAAACCTGGAAAATCGTAGAAATATTGAAAGGAGTCTTCCGGTCCGAAGTTTTCCGGTCAGCTGTTGCTGAAAAGCGCAGGAAAGCAGATCGAAATCTGTCGGAAGAGTCTAGAAAGTTTCCGGCTCAAATACTTCTCCCTACTCTAGCGATTTCCGGTGTTTTTCTGAGAGAAACTCTCCGTAATTTTCATCCTGGGTCATTATTTACTAACGTCTTTTCATGCCTATGACTCTAACTGTTACAGAATCCATAAATTCCTCGCAGATATGATCGTGACCGTGACTGGCTTAAAAAAATTACCGTGACCAGGTAGGCCGTGACCACGATCGTGACCGTGACCAGGTGGATCGTGATCGTGACTAAAAAACCTGGTCACGCAGATCTCTAGTCACGACCACCATCTATTATAGATGGACAGTTGTGATCTATCTCGATATAATGATTTAAGGTCGATTCTTTATTTTTGTTGTTATTTGTTTGTTTTGTTTTGCTTACTGTTTTCTTTCTTTTTGTAAAAGGTTTAGGCTATTATTATACTATTTAACTAAAGATTTACGAAACCTAACACAGATTCTAAAAATATTTTTCTTACAAATGGGTTTCCTATCATTCCATTATAAGAGCAAAGGAAAACTTTTCGTGTACTCGGAAATTATAGATAAACCGAAACAAACGAGTTTCAGCTTAAAAGAATAGTCTCTTCTCGAGATATCAAATCCACAAAAAAAATTAGATGTTCCGTCGCTGTTGATGAAATATCAGTGTTTTGTGGATTTAATATCACTATTCTTTTGAGATGATTTTTTTTCGATACACTAATGACTTCATGAGCTACTCGTAGACAAAGTTTTAGGACAAAATTCATTTGTCCGGTTGTTTTATTAATATACAGGGTGGACCAAAAATCGCTTTCCGTACAAAAAATTGAATATCTTCATTACGGCTCGAGCAAACGAGCTGATTTTTTTCTCAATAATAGAGGCATGTTTAAGTTGTATATCCATAAAGACATGCCTAGAGAGATCCTGTGTTAAGTATCACTATTGATCGTAGCAAAAAGAATTTTACTTTTTTTTTACAGATGATAAACAGCAACATACTTAACAAAGGATGTCTCTAGACATGTCTTTATGGATATTTAAGCTTGAGCATGCCTCTAACATTGATTAAAAAAATTAGTTAGTTTGCTCGAGCCGTAATGAAGATATCGAATTATTTTTTCGGTAAAGTGACTTTTGGTTTACCCTGTATACTGCCAAAATTAACAAAAATTTGTACACGGGCCATAACTCCAAAAAATTGTTACAAGGAGAAGAGTTCTTCTGGTCTCAAGAAGCCTTACCTAATGACTTAAGTCGCATTTAGAGAGCTGATGGTCCGGGTCATGAGAAAGTGAATAACAAAAATAAAGTGTACGTTGACCCCTTTTTTCTTAAAGACGAGTGATTTCCTCATTAATGCCAGTCCCGCATATCTCTAGTCATGTTACTAATGCAAAAGAAATCATTTTGTTTTTAAAAACTCTGTCAGCTAATCTAGATAAACTAATGAATGATCCATCTCTAATTATTGAGTGTTATGCGTCATTATGATTTTCGTGGTGGTCCATGTGATAAATATGGTGCAGCAAAATTTCATCGTAAACGTTGTACAGTTGGTGCTGGTCGTAAACATAAAATATTATCCGGTAAACGTATGGCTGGTTTAATGGGTTATAAATTACTTATGATGAAAGGTTTAAATGTTTGGCGTATAAATACAAAATATAATGTTCTTTATTTAATGGATCCAGCTGTACCTGATCCTAAGCATGGTTATGCGTATATAAGATTCAACATTATATGAACGAAAAAAAAAATTTTACGGAAACAAATCATCCACCATTTTCAACATATTATTCTGATGATCATAATGAAAAATTATTAGATGAAGAAATATTTGCTGATGATATTTATCGTATTGATCAACCAATATTAACATTAGATGATGCACAAAAGAAAAAAAGACTATTTTTTGTTTTAATTTTTGCTTGTACAGAACAAGAAAAGTTGAATTAGAGAATCTTTTTTTTCAACTGGAACAGATTTCATATTAACCTTCGTTTGATAGAGAACTTTAAAATCAAATGGCTAAACGAACTAAAAAAGTTGGCATTGTTGGAAAATATGGTACACGGTAAATAGAATTTATGTTTATGGTTTATTAATCATTGTTTTCTATTTTTTGAATATAGTTATGGTGCATTATTGCATAAAATGGTTAAAAATATGGAAGTTACACAACATTCAAAATATAGTTGCTCATTTTGTGGTAAAGATAATATGGAACGAAAATGTGTTGGTATATGGAAATGTCGTTCATATCAAAAAATAGTAGTCGATGGTGCTTATGTTTATTCAACATTAACAGCTGCTGTTATACGTTCGGCTGTACGTCGTTTATGTTATATGCGTGAACAATAAATAAATGTTTTTATTTTATTCCTTTCCATTATAATGAAGATGATTAGAAAAATAAAACAAGAAGAAGAAAATGAATAAACGAAATATCCGATAAAAAAGTTTTAGATAAATCAAACATTTTTTTTAATGTAGTTTGGGCAATTGATTGTTCAAATCATTTTTATTTATTTTGTATAAGAAGATAGAGAATTTTTTTTCTGCATATATTCATAAACAAAAAATAGCACAACAGAAAAGCGAAGTAGTTTACAAATTAATAATAATAGTTAACAAGAGTCTGAAAAAACATTTGTGTATCAGGTGATTTGAAGGCTTTAACAAAACTGTTTAGATGAGATTTCACAAAAAAACTAAAACCAATTTTCTGGCTTTCATTAGAAGCTTTTCATGTTACTGTTTTCCAGAAAGCTTAGAATAAAAAGCACGAAAGCTGATTTTTCGAAGATATCCATCGAAGTAGTTTTATTGATGGCTTCAGGTTTATCAATCCTGATAAAGAATCCTTCTAGCTACGCTAATAGTGTTTTTTCAGATTCTTGCTAGCTATTACTATTGAGAAGAAAACTTTAAAATGCCACCGCTCTAAACTTGTGTCCGCCACTATAGAACAACAGTATAAAATATCAACTTATATATCTTTTTGGTAAATTCGGCTTGGCCAAACGTAACGCTGTGACGTTTTTGACACACTTTTTTGCATTATCTCTGAAACTCTGAGAGCTAGAAAGTTCGTTCAAACGTCATTTGAAGCAGCTTGTCAAACTCTATTTATGTGGTAAAAACGACTTTTTTCGATAACAGTCTCGAGCTTTGAGAAAAAGTTTTTGCTCATGTAACACTGTGACATAAAAAGACCCTTTTTTCTTCAGAGCCGTTAATAAAGCTGTAATTTCTTGTGAAAATATTTCTCCAAATGAAAAACTTCTAGAGCCAGTTTTGTGAGCTTTGAACGGGCTCTTAAACGCTAAAAAAAGATTTTCTCTAAACTATTTTTGCTTAGATAAAAATGCAAAAAACAAACGTAACGCTGTGACACAGTTTTTGTCGACCAATTGTGAGACACTTAACATGATTGGAACGATTTGATTTTTATAAGTGTTAGTATTTTTTGTATAACTAATCGTTCTACACAAGAACGAGATTGATACCTCGACATAGAAGCTCACAAGAGACTCAGCAACTTGGAAATTGTATCAGAGTTTGAAAATTGTCCTTACCCACGAAAGTCAAAGCTAAGTAGACCATTTTATACAGAATGAAATTTTGCATCGAATGGTATGTCCCTTGGCTTTTTTTGGAAAAATTTATTTGTTAGAAAATTCAAAATACGATTTTTGAAAAGTTTAAAACGCGGTCTTCAATGCAAAACTCTAATTTTTGTACGAAATAAATGTCAAATTCGCAATCAGCATTAAAAGCAGCGTTTACTAAGTCATTCAGATCTATCCAGCTCGAAAAGAAATTTTTCGAAACTTGATCAGCGAAGTGTCGCGTTACGTGGACAAGCCGAAACACATGTTCAAACGATAATTTTTTTAAACAGCTGCTAAAAAATTTTCTCCTCTTTCAAATTGGATATAAATTAATTTGATTATACATTCATTAAGAAAATGATACAAGAAAACACTCACACAATGATTTTGCAATGCTAAATAAGAAAATATTTCTCTAAATGGGCAGTGTACCGTTCCCAAATAAAATATATCAGACAGGATGATGTTCATTTTTTGACCTTGTTGAATATAAGTAACTATTAACTATATATCAGGAGTATACATAATGCTATGAGATGTTGATAATTTTTTTATTACATATCTATTTGTATTCTCCTATTTATTAATTATAAAATTAAAAATACCTAATTTGCATTCTAATTGAAACAACATACTATTGAGTGTAGATATGGTATGCATGTTTATGCTATTATGGCTATTGGTGAAAATGGATTTTAGATGATACAAATAGATATGAACTAATAAAAAATAACAATATCTCAAAGCATTACGTATGATGCTAATACATGGTTGATAATAAATTGTATTCAATAAGACCTAAAAATTGAACAATCATCCTGTCTGGTTATGACATTTTGAGTAAAGATGTCGAAATATGACAGAATAAAATCAGTATAGGAGAAAATAATTTATCATCCAACGGTTAATTTTTCTATGAAGCAAGACATTGCAAGGGCAACAGTTTATTACATATTGAAGAAATATTTGAAATAGTTTTATTGTTGTCAGAAGAAACTGCCGGAACTTATACAATTAAGTGGGAATAATGTTACGGCAATTGAAGATTATTATTCTATTGATCGAAAAAAGCTTCTATTGATATTAAATTTCAACTGAAAATCATGGTCTGGTTGCTGATATAATTGAAAGATGTTTCGAATGCATTATTATGAAAAGTACGAACTCATTTTAAGGTTGCATCATTGGATTTATGAACCTGTAACCACAATAACTTATATACGATTCAAAAGAGTTTTCTTCTGGCACTTTTGTATAGTTCATATTTTTATTTTTATTTAAATATTAATCCACAAAACAAAGAAAAACAGTCACTTTATTGAAAATGAAACGAAATTACAAGTGGACTTGATGATTCAAATACTCTCAAAACTTGATCAATGTCATTAGAATCTATCAATCCAGATAGTATACATTTGATGATAAAACCATTTAAATTTCTAATTAAATGCTCGAGCAATGATTTGTTTAGAAGAAGATGAGTTATACCGATAGACATATTAACAAATAAATTAGCAACAATATGATGATAAGCGAAATGAAAAATATCTCATTTTTCGATATTTATTGAATTTTCAGTAATAATTTCATTGAGAAAAACTCAATATTAAAATCAATTATTGTTTGAACAAGACTCGATAAATATATAACTAATACAAGATCGTTACCAGTGTCTTCTCGTTGATTGACAATACGAATGCTTGAACATAAAACATAATAGAAAACTATAGTTCTTTGATCTCAAATTCAAATTGAGGAATAATCTGTTTAATGATTCATCCTGCAATGAATTTTTCATTATTTGATCATCATACTTGGATGTTTGAAAGAGCTTTTCAACTCAAAGCAGACAATAGATTTATAAAAACAAAAGTAACATCTCTAATATCTATCAAGCATTCTAATGACCAAGTCCAGAAGTATTGTGTTCCGATATTAGCGTTTAATGAAATTTATTCAAGGTGATCGTCTTCTTCTATATTGATGTTAAATTCTCTCGTATTTCTTTGCAGTTTTAATATGATATATAGGTCTCTTTAACAAAGAATCATCGTTAATGAATTATTTCTCCATCTATAAGCAAGTATACATGTTTCTCTAATCATCATACTTAATAGTTGTCGTGCTCAACATCATTGCTAGTGAACGGTCAGTTTATCAATCAATCTTCGTTTCTTGTATAACTATCAGAGACCGTCACAGGGCAGGGCAAAAAATTTTGCCCTGATATTTTTCATTTTGTAGACAATTACTTGAGAGAAACTTTTCATTTAATAACGTTCATATGATGAGAAATTGCAGTAGATGTCGTTATACGCTAATCAATGTAAGTTTTGCGATTATATCTGCTCGCGACAATTTCTGTTTTCTTCATTGGATATTATATAATCCATTTATATATATTTATATTTAAAGATATAATATATATTATGTATATACAAAGAAAAAATGATTTAAAGAAGACTAAAATACATTTTAGAATAATGCAGAATTGTATAGAACAAGTTACCGTTTTTATTTGATTTGTTAATGGATTCTTTTTTGTAAATAATTTCAGATATGTACTTCTTCTTGCACGACATATTTCATATAAAACTTTAGTATTTTCCAATGCTCAATTTCTTCATATCTTTTAATTATATCTTCTAATTTTTATGTTTTAATTTATCGTCTTATTAATATGAACCAGTTCAAGGCCGAGACGATTAAACATTGCCTCTTGTTTGAAAAATCTCAATATCAAATTAGAAAAAATGAACATCCAACAACTGCTAAATGGTGGAGAGCCTTTGGTTATCCAGCACAATTAAATGATAATAAGGAGTTTCAAAGAATTGAAGGATTTATCAGTTGTTATAAATGCAAGAACACTCAAATTTACAACAAGTTAAGTGGTACCAAACGTTACAAAGAGCATGCTGATAAATGCTTTCCCATATTGAATATTACAGCAACAATATCATCATCATCAACAACGACATCATCACCATCATCAACAACTTCATCATGATCAATCAGTTTTACTTCATCCTCATCTATATCAACACAAGTAACTTTAAATCAAATGGGTTTTACCAAATCTATAAAATTTAATGAAAAAGACATTAGAAGAATGAAAGATTTATCGGTGGAATGGGTGTGCGGTGATATTAGGCCCTTCAGCATATTCGATGATGATGATTTTAGACGTTTAGCACAAGAATGTATTCGATTGGGTAAGAAAACAAAGATATATAATTGATAATCTGATTTATTTCTTTATTAGGTTCTATATACGGTGCATTCGATGTTAATGAAATTTTACGTGGTGAAAAAACCATATCACGATATGTTATTTCATTTGCTGATAATTCACGTGAACAAATTAAAGAACTTTTATCAAGTTCTCTACAAGAAAATTCATTAACAATCTGTCCGGATTATTCGACAGACTTACATAAAAAAATTTCTTATTTAGGTGTGAGTGTAATAATCGTCGACAATGATTATTGTTATAAATCGATCGATCTGTGTTGTAAACCGTTTGAATACGAAAAAAAAACACGGCTGAAAATACTTTAAATGTAAGCTTATTAGTATTATCCTATGCTATACTACTTATACGCAGACACAGTATTGCTTGATTTTTTTCATTATATTAAGTATAGTTACATACAGTCAAAAGGTATATTTTTATGAGATGCAATTAATTTAAAGAGACTTTTTATTGTCTTTATATATATTATATATATGTCGAAAAAATATAAAAAGTATTTGGCTACTTATTTGTGAAGTGAAGCCTCTTAACATAAATCCATTATGGTCTTTAATCAATAAATATTTTTAGAAATATTTTCTCTTAGAATTTTTTCAGTCTATAAAAGGCTGATTTAATATTTTACAACTTTAATATTCAAATATATTTTTATTCTCTTTAGGCACTTCATAAGTACTTGAGTTTTTTCGGAATTAATTCATTGGCTGATATTAATATACTTAGGGCAATCCAAAAGTAGTGGCAGTAGCGCTTCAATGCCTTATAATAAGCTTAAAGAAATTTTCTCTCTGCATAGTACGATAGAGGAAAGAATGCTCTATTTTTCTATGCTATTTGATCATACTTCAACTAATATCATAATAATAAAATTTCGATAAGATCTGTGTTGTGATCTTATGTGCTGGTTATAATAATACTCATTTTAAAAAATACGAATGAGTATTTTTCAAATACCTTTTGATAAAAACAAGATAGAGAACTGTGGTTTTCACCATTCGAAAGAGGAGATGAAGATCTATNAAGTATCAATCAAGACGTACGACAATATTATTTTGATATTATGAAATTATGTAAAGAAGCAAATCCATCAATGGACGATGCTAGTAAATTACAATACTTGAAGGATGGTTTAAAACCTTCACTACGTTTTGATGTATCATTAAAAAACCCACAAACTACATTAGAGTTTTTAGAATATGCACAAAAGATTGAAGAACTGAAATCGTTCGAAGACAAACAAGATGCATTAACATGTTTCGATAAACAAAAATCTACAATCTTATTAACAAACAACTTAATCGATGCAGAAAATAAACAGCAGAAGATTCATCAATCATTTACACCTCAAGAGTCAAATTATAATGATGTCCGTTATAAATTAGGATCTAACAACATGAATTTAACACGAAAATCTAACCATGTAACAACAACTCAAGCTCCATATGATAAAGCAATACCAAAACCACCATATCAATGTTTTAAATGTGGTGGAAATGATCATTATATTCGTAATTGCCCACATTTTCAATAGAGGAATCGCCGCAAGGTGGTGGCGATTCCTGCAACTCCGTAAAAAATCCATCACCAATTTTTATTCATGCAAAAATTAATCAAATTAATATGAGAATTATGTTTGATTCTGGATCAACAAAATCTTTCATAAATCAAACCGTATTAAAACGTACACAACATTTACCAATTCACGTAAATAAACAACATTATATCATGGCAGATGGTCGTTCAACATTTGAAGTTATTGGTACAGTAAGAATTTTTATTGAATTAAATAATATCAAAACTAATATAATAGTTGGTGTTGTTAACTCTTTATGTATTGACTGTATTCTAGGAATGGATTATATTAATAAGTATAAAGTTACTCTCAATAACAACATCAAACAAATTCAAGTTAATACATCCTCAGGGCAAATTACGTTACCTATGGAACATTATTTAACAAAAATAAGAAAAAAACAATTATGTCGTCTAGCACAATTTATATCTTTAAAACCATATCAAGAACGATCTATAAAACTTTTGTGTCAAGTACCGTCAGGTCAATTATTATTTACTCCTACTTATAGTATTACAAGAATACAAGGTTTAATTATACCACATTCATTAATTACTATAAAAAATTATGTAACGTGGATCACAGTTTATAATCCAACATCTAACTCCTGTTATTTACATAAAAATATTCTTATTGGTACTGCAACATTATTAAAGTCTGATATGAATATTTCAACAATTTTTGATTTACATACAAGAACAAATTATGATCAGAATTATACAAATTCTGTAACAGGAAATAGTGAGCAAAACATTCGAGGTTTATTAAAACATATAGAAAATCCACAACAAATAAATGATTTAACAATTATTTTGAAGAAACATCATCCATTATTTGATACAACAATAACAAAAATTGCTGAAACATCAACAGCTCATGTAATTTGTACAGGAGATAATCCACCAACTACTTCTAAACCTTATCCACAAACGATTGAAAAACAAAATGCAACATTTGATATTATTCAACAAATGTTAAAACATAAACAAATACGTCCATCACATTCTCAATATTCAGCACCTGTTCTATTAATTAAAAAACGTGATGGTTCATACCGATTTATCGTCGATTACCGAAAATTAAATAGTATTACAATTCAAGACAACTACCCACCGCCTAACCATGAACAAGCTATACAAATGGTTGGTGGTCATCAATATTATACAAAATTAGATCTTCGTTCAGGGTATTTTCAAATACCTATTCGTGAAGAAAATAAACATAAGACGGCCTTTATTACTGTTCATGGACTGTACGAATTCAACGTTTTAGCACAAGGTCTAAAAAACAGTCCTCCATCGTTTCAAAGAATAATGTCAACTTTATTATCACCATGCAAAAAATTTTGCTTAGTTTATTTGGATGACATATTAATATATTCTGATTCATTTACACAACACATGGATCATTTAAATCAAGTATTAGCTATTCTCAATAAACATAAATTTCAACTTAATCCACAAAAATGTGAATTAGTAAAAACATGTATTGATTATTTAGGTCATACAATCAGCATTCATGGTATTAAACCATTACAAGAACGTATCGAAAAAATTTTAGCTATTCCACAACCAAAAACATTAAATCAAGCTAATGCTTTTATAGGTGCCATTGGGTGGTATCGCAAATTTATTAAAGATTATGCAAAGATAGCTACACCAATATTAGCCGTTACAAATTTAACTAAAAATCATAAACACAATTTTAAATGGGATGCATCACAACGAGAAGCTTTTGATCAATTAAAAACAGCTATTACATCTGAACCATTATTTTTAACTTATCCTGATCCAAATGCACCTCTCATTTTATCAACTGATGCATCAGATTATTGCATTGGTGGTGTATTATATCAAGAAATTAATGGTGAACGGAAAAATATTTATTTTTATTCTCAAATGTTACCAAAGTTACAACGAAAATGGCCAACAATTGAAAAAGAAGCATTAGCTATCTATTATTGTGTTACACGCATGAAATTATATTTACAAGGTTGTGAATTTATTGTTCAAACGGATCACTGTCCATTACGTAATATGCATTTAAAACCATCAAACAATCGTCGAGTTGATCGTATATCATTAATATTACAACAATACAATATTAAAGAAATTCGTCATATTTCAGGTAAATGTAATTGCATGGCTGATTATTTAACTAGATACCCACGACAATTGGAAGATGATGATGAATTTCTAGATGCTGATTTTGGTTATATTCCTGCGGTTCGATATTCAAGAGACGATAAACAATTGGATGATAAAGTGACAACCAACTTACATATGATTAATGCAGTCACCACACGTGCTCAAGCAAGAGCTCAACGGCAAACAATAACTCCAACTAAATCTAATTCATCTACAGAAGAAACGTCATCGCTAGATGATCATCCTCAACTAGAGGAAGGTCATGAATTTGACGTTTCGACTATAGCTGAAGCACAAAAAGAAGATAAACTTTATCAAGAAAAAACAAAAGAATTAAATCACGATCCAACTAAATGTTCTTATATACTTGAAAATGGAGTATTATATAAAAATATCAAACGTGGTGTATTTACACAAAAATTAATTTATGTACCTGGTTCAATGTTAAAACAATTATTGTGTGCTTATCATGATGTCCCATGGGCAGGTCATTTTGGTCTTAGACGAACTTATTTTAAATTAAAAAATAAATATTGGTGGCCAAATATGAAAGCCAGCATTAAAGATTATATTCAAGGTTGTTTAAAATGTCAAAAATTTAACGTTGATCGTCGTAAACCTCCTGGTTTATTACAACCTATTGAACCACCAAGTGGTCCATTTCAACTAATTGGCATTGATTATTCAGGACCATTCCCAAGTACTACTCAAGGAAATAAATATGTTTTAGCTATAACTGATTATTTTACCAAATGGGTTATTGCAATTCCTTTATCAAATCAAACTGCTCAAGCAGCAGCTGAAGCTTTATATGAATATTATATATGTATTTATGGTGTACCAGGAACCATTCTTTCCGACCAAGGTACACATTTTAATAATCAATTATTAACAGCTTTTAATCAAATATTAGGAATTCACCACATAAAATCTACTCCATATCATCCACAAACTAATGGTGCAATTGAACGTTTTAATTCAACATTTGAACGACAAATAGCCAAATTAACTAACAAATACACAAACGATTGGGACGTACATTTAAAATCGATTGTATTTGCATACAATACTGGTCAACATGCAACCACAAAATTTTCACCATATCAATTACAATTCGGACGTCAACCTAAATTACCACCTGATGAACCATCAATCATTTATGAATTTTCAAAACCGAATGATTATTTTTATCATTTCCGGAAGACGTTACACCTTTATCATCAACAAGCAAAAAACAATATACTTAAAAGTCAACAAAATTATAAATATTATTATGATCGAAATCGTGCTGATATTCGTTACAATATAGGTGATTTCGTACTTAAACGAATACCTACTAATTCTTCAAAATTATTAGCATTGTATTCCAATCCGATGAAAATTGTTAAACATGATCATCCAACGTATTGGATTCAAGACCCAAATGGTGATAAAATAATACAAGTACATACATCACAATTACGTACTTTTAATTCAAATTATATAGATTAATAAAAAAAAGAAGTACATTATTACTGACTATTACTTATCTTACAATGACACCTATTAAAAAAAAAAAAAAAAAAAAAAAAAAAAAAAAGGCTTCGTAACATTGGTCAGATTATCTATGGTCATTTATCTATTTGTTTACTTTAAATAGTTATTACTGTCCTTTGTTTATTATTTATGTTGCATTATATGCTGTTCACTTTATATGATCTCATAGAATTACATTACATTACATTTATTTCTTATGCTTATTTTTTATTTTTGTTTTCATTTTTTTGTTCTAGTACATATAATTTATTATCTACAACTATGATTCTGTTAACAACAATACAAGTCATCTAGTCACATTGAACAACTTATCCATTGTTGATTACGACTCATTAGTTATAGTTACTGACACGTGTTTATCTTCATGATTTACTCCTTTATTAATATAATTATAAAATTTGATTAACCTCATTTTATTAAACTAAACAAGTAGCAAATAAACCAACAAATACATCAACATTTTCAAGATATACTCCAACAATGTACAACAATTATTTAATTGAATGTACTTACGACATTTATGGTCACCATTCCATTACAACATTATTCATTTGATTATTTACTTGTTTATTATCATTTTTTATATTCATCATAAGTTGTATTCATTTATAATTATTTCTCCTATAACCGGTGTTAATATTATATTTATATTATAGTAGTATTATTGATGATCAAATCGGTGAAAGATTTTTTATATTAATCAATGTTTATGTACTTATGTAAAAGGTTTATATAACTCATTATCAAAACAAATGTCTGATACACAGTCATCATCTATCCCATCTACATCTAAACGTAACAAAAATCGCCAAATCAATAAACAAGAAAAAGAAAATTTATATCAATCTCTTTTTCCACCGTATGTCCACCTTCATCAACATTCAATCTTTTTCATCAACAACTTAATTACATTAGATGAAATTAATCATTTAATACAATTTGCATCAACAACAGTACATTTTATATTCGACACCGAGTCGGACAAGTATACAAATGCACCTGCAATTATACAGATTTATTTTATGAATGATATTAATGTTGAATCTCCCATGTTATTAATTGAAATAAAATTTATTGAATCATTATCATCAGCTCATCGTCAACAACTTCAACAATTATTTAATACTATTTTTCGCTATGATAGTCATATATATACTTGGGGCTTACTTCTTTCTGAGCTATTTCCATTTTTAGAATATGGATTGTTTACTTATCCTATTCTATCTTACATACATAATGCTCAAATAAGATTTGCTTCCTGGTTTAATAATTGGTTAAATGCAACAACATTACATGCAGATGATTCATCCGATGGTCCACCTGATTCAATTATTCTACATGCTCCATCAATTGATGCATCATTATTCCTTCCAGCACAATTTATGAACAATAAAAAATTATCATTAAATGAATTGTGGAGCCTTCAAGATTCAATAGCTTATGTATTTAGTCAATATTTATCAAAACAATATACATTAAGGAAATGGTCTGTTGGTCTTGATGCTCGTCTTCCGAATCGTGATCCACAATTCTCTTCTTCTTATCGTCATAAATTAGTTAACTATGCTGTATATGATTGTCTATCAATGGCTCAATTATTACTCTTTATTTCCCAGTCAAACATTTCCAGTAATACTACATGTATTAAATATTTTAATGATCCACCATTAGGGGAGTATAAACTTATTCTTGATATATCAGATCCACCATCTCTTTTTCAGGTACATTCAACAAATGATTCATCTATTATAATTAGTGATGATGATGAACTTATTAATCAAGATGAAGTTCATAATGATGTTGAAATTATTGATGATATTGAATGTAATAATAATATTGAAATTATTAGTGATGATGACGATGGTGATTTAGTGATGACTGGTCATGACATAAATGATCGTCATCAGACATTACCCAGCTCTAAAGAAAAATTTCACAAACGATCAACAGCAGCACGTAAACGACGTAATGCTAAATCAAGTCTTCGACATCGGAAAAATCGGTACAACTTTGTGATTGCTCGTTCAATATATACCAACATAAAAAATGTCAAGAAATTATTAAGATCTTGGCACATCAAGTACACCAACGTCAATACTATTCGGTCAACACTTTATATTGGAATAAAGAATCAAGGTGATAAACAATTATTTGAACAATTAATACCTGATGGTGTGTTTGTGTAAGTTGGCGGATGGGGGAGGTGTCAGGATCTGCCATCTATAGAGATATAGATGGATGATCCTTATTCGTCTTCTTCTCTCTCTCTCTCTCTCTCATTTTTCTATGTTCAGTTGTTGTTCGTATATTCTCCTAGAAGATTATTGTTTTTTGTTTTTCTTTGTTTGTTTTCCTTTTTTGTACAAGGAAATTAGGTTTTTATTGCGTTTCTTCACGAAATAAAGATTAAGAGGAAAGAAGAACCTAACACTATGTTATCGCAAATTGTCTCTCTATCACAGTCTTGAGTATCGGTTCGGTTTTTCTCTTGAGAAAAATATGAAAACCTCATGGTTCAGGGTGAGAAGTGAAAATAGATTTTGTATAAAATACTCACCTTAAATAATTGATTTTTTTGACACGAGGAAAATACTTCTTCACAAAATTGACGATTATACTTTGAGCACAATAGAAAAATGTTGTGGTATGCTCCATAGAATCACTAACAATAGCCATATCTCGATGTTCTGATCCGATGGTTAGATGAACAGTAAAGAGGGTCGCTTAATATTGAGAAAAGAAACTCTGTTGCACTTCACGCTGACGAACGGGGGTGCAGTTTATGGAGAAGTTGATCTGAGCAGTGATAAAGGTCTTGTCAGTCGATTGTGTTCAAAGATAAGTGATGTATTCTCGCTGTTGCCGATTGTAATAAGTATCTAGAAGAAAACAAGGCCATTGCTCTTCCATTTCACATAGAAGAGAGTCGAGAGAACCTGTCACTTTTTGAAGATCGAATTTGTTGTTCACTTTTTTCCAAATAATCCACGAACAGTCGTCATCAAGGTCGATTGCAATGTGTTCAGTGAGAAGGTTTTGTAGTTGTGCTGGTGGACATTGATCACATTCACCAATGTAGTAATCTTCTGACGCAATACGGCATATCATTCGATCGATGAGATTATTCATCGTAAATTTCTCGACTGTTGAAGTAGAGGATTTCTTAGATGTTCGTTGACAGTTTTCGTTCCATTTCTATAAAAAGTTTTGAAATATTTGATCATCAAACGATGACAACTTTACGCACCTGTAGTAACAAATGCATATTCTCGTGATATATGCACATACATGTTTCATCAGGTGAGGCAATCTTGACATTTCGAGACCGGAAAGAATAAAAACTTGAGCGTCAAACGAGACGAGGATGGCGTTTGTCGAATTCTCGGAAAGCATCGAGGACAGTCATTTCCAAGAAGCGAACAGCTACTGGTTGCTTATTGATTTGAATGACATCCTTGGAATTCGCCGACACACGACTAATGTCATCTTCCCGATAGAATTCGATGACAGCGCTGATTCCTTCTGGAGAGACTGCTAGATTTCCATGGAGATATTGAGAAAAAGCGAGAACATTATTATTGTCTTGAAGCTGAATCACTTGACGTACATGATGCTCCGTTGATTGAAACCTAAGAGAAAAAAAGTACAGAAAATTAGTTTCACAACTAGAAACATAAATAGGACGTTTACAATCTACGCACCATTTTTCGGCTTTGCTACGACCCCACGTTTTTGGTGCAATAGTCATCAGTCACACCTATTCAGCTGCATTGCTCTCCTTGAATAACTTCTTTAGCCCTGTGATTAATTCATTCGATTCCTCAATACGAAGTTTATGAGGTTTCACTTGTGTCAAGCTGCTGACTTTTCCTTCAAGAACATTACACAGTTGATGAAGGGTGGTGTACACCTGATCGATTTGACGACGGATTGGAGCAACATTGGATCTTGAAAAAAAACATTTTTAAAGAGTTAGAAGAAATTTGTGAACTCACTGATCATGAATCGGGCTCATATTCAGTATTCGAAAAACATTGGATAATGTTTCCATTGCTTCTTCTTGCTGATAGGTTAGTTCATGAAGTGAATTATCATCATTACTTTCGTCTTCATTACTATTTTCTTCTTCATCACTAATGTCGTCGTTATCTTCGTTGTTGTTATCATCATCATAATCATCATCTTCTTCTTTTCTTCGTCTTGTTCTTCTTCATCATCATTTGAACTAATATTCTCTTCGACATCCATCATTCCATCTTCTGCCATCTGCTTGCTTTCGAATGCGTGGCATTTCGCACAGAGTCCACTGACATTAACATCACCGAGACCATACCGGTCACGCATAAATTGATCAAGTCGTAAAGAAACTGGTCTTTGAATTTTTGGTGCATTGAGAGAGTCGATATGTCATGTTGAATGTTCGCAAACTTTTCTTCTCAGCATTTTCTTTTTCTTTTATGTAAGCCGGTGAACGAGTAGGTCTTCGATCGGATCCACTTTGATGATTCATTTCAATTCTATTCGTTCTGCGCGAACACATATTATGGACGTTCCTCCGCGGAACAGATATCGTTACATGCTTATCACATTTTTATTTGAATAATATCTCCAAATAATGATCGCGTTACCTTTTCGAACAAGATTTAACTATTCCTGTCGAAAATGTATCCTTACACCAACAATCAGGATCAAATAAATTACAACGAATCAATATCGCATGTCATAAAAAGTTCTTTAAAACGCTTATCTCAACAGTGAGAATAGATCGTGCATGACGTTGTCAAGTTTTCTTGCGTTCACTCACAGAAAATCTTTAGTTTTCCTTAAAGAAGTGTATATAAAGCACTATATGTGCTTACCATTCTTGTCACGGCAAAGCTTCGACGAACGAAAACTAACCTGTTTCAAAGATTTTTCAAAGTAAAATACTATATCAATAAGTCTGGGGTGGTAAATAGAAGAATTAGTTGAAATAGCTCCGTACAAGACCCTGCCCAGACATGTACCGGAATATGTGACAAAATCTCGAAGATTTCATGAACATGTTCCTAATTTTTTTCGACCAAAGATGTTTTCTACTTCGGTACTATCTATTGAACCCAAAACAAGTACCAAAACAAACTTTTCCAAATCATGGTATTTTTCCCATGGATTCACCCATAATATGATAGTGTGTAAGATCTGCTGTAGATATACTAGATATGTAAAACCTAGGGGGAAACGGCGGATTTTTGGGATTCCGGATCCCTGAAAAATCCAGTAAAAATCCCGGGAGTACGATGGAAATCCCGGGAGTACAATGGAAATCCCAGGAGTACAATGGAAATCCCGGGAGTACAATGGGAATCCTGGGAGTACAGTGGGAATCCGGGGAGTACAATGGGAATCCCGGGAGTACAATGGGAATCCTGGGAGTACAGTGGAAATCCAGGGAGTACGATAAGAGTTCCAAAACCATACTAGAAATATACATAGAATACTACAAAGACATGAATCTGTATCACACAAAACAATGTATATTTTTATTTGCTTAGTGCTTTGAACTTAATTTCATAGAGAAAAAGGTGTTGATATATGAAAAAAATCTGCCTGATGGTTCCTAAANAAAAAAATTCGAACTCTCACTACTTTTGGTATGCCCTAAGTATATAAATTCAAATTCATCACGAATAAAAATCGCATTAATGTATTAGTATAAAAAAAAAAAAAAAAAAAAATATATATATATGTATACATATATATGTATAATTCTATACACAATTATATGTATGATATAGTGAATAACAATTGTCCAATGAATTATATTGTTAAATACAGTACATCTCACGTTACGTCATTTATTATTTTCATTTGTTTATCGTTGATAAGTATAACACATGCATTTAGTCATTTGTCCATTGATTTGTCCACTTATCAAGAGATTATCGCGTTCTGTTATTATTATTGTTTATTTATTTATTTCTAGTTTGTTATCTACGTATTTAGTCTTGATGCTTATTATTTTTCGGTTATATTTTTTTCTATTATTTAATTATATGTTCGTAACATATTCACTTATGTGCTATTACTACTATATATTTGATCTGATTCATTTATACGTTTACAACTATATTAGCTATAGATTTATCAACTTTTCAAATTAAACCATTTGTTATTTTGTTTCATCGTTTCTCATCAACTTCATTTTTTTCTCTACCTTATTATTTATTGTATTTTTTTTTCCAGTGGACATTGTTGACCATTATGTTTGTTTACTTCTATGTCTAGTTATTTGTTTCATTGATACATATCTATTGTTGCCATTTGGTAAACATTAAGTTTAACTATTTTTTATGTTGTTTATTTTTGTTTCTCTCTCGTTCACACTTTGTTTATTAAGTTTGTTTCTTGTTATTTGATTATATACTTATTATTGTTTATAGTTATACGCTCTTGTTCGTTATATACATATTCTTTATTTGTATCACTATGTCGTCTAAGAGTATTCGGAACAAACGTCGTCGTGAAAATAAATTCGATAAAGAACTAACGTATGAATCATCATTACCACCTTATGAACCAGTTCACAAATACCGAATTTACTTTCTTCATGAATTAACATCTTTGGAAGATTTAAATTATTTAATTAATTCCAGTCAACATACAAAATGTTTTGCTATTGACACGGAATCTAATTATGGATCTAATGACCCGGCTCTTATACAAATTTTATATATTCAACCACCTGATGTTGAATCACCAATGTTACTTGTTGAAGTGCAGTTTTTACCTGCTACTTCTTCACCTACATTTTTTAAAATTCAACAATTATTTCAAAGTATTTTTTGCAATGATTCTCATTTATTCACATGGGGCGATATACGAAAAGAATTGAATCCTTTTACAATTTATGATATTTTTTCTATGCCTATTTATTCTTATCTTCATCAAGTGCAGGTACAATTTAAGCCTTGGTTTAATCAATGGATTAAAAAATATTATTCTTTACCAGCTGATAATATAGATAATGACTTAAATGATATAGTAATCATTGATGCACCTACATATGATCCAACCCTGCTCTTGCCAACACAATTAATGAACAACAAAAAATTTTATTCCGGTGAAACATGGAGTTTGCAAGATGCAATAGTTTACACGTTTGGACAATATTTATCCAAACGTGAAACTTTACGGCAATGGTCTATTGGATTAGATGAAACATTATATACATGTGATAGATCATTCTCATCAAATTATCGTAAAAAATTGATCAAGTATGCTTGTCTCGATTGTCTTACTGTCGCACATATCAATTTCATAATGCAACAATCAAAAATTCCACTTGATATGAATTATGTACACAAGCAACAGCAAACTTCAGGCGAGTATACTTTATCTAATACTTTAACCGTTGTGTCAGATATATTTCAGCTAAGTGAAGACAGTTCATATTCTTCTGAACAAAACAACACCGAGTTGGTGGCCGTTCATGCTCCAAATGAACGCCATCAATCCCCATTGCACAGTATTCAGCTGGATTGTCATCAACACGAAACAGAAGCACCAGCACTTGTCTCAACAACTGTACCTCGTTCTCATAAACGATCATCAATTGCCAAGAAAAAACGAAATACAAAAACTAGTCATCGCCATCGAGCAAATCGTTACAATTATGAAATAATACGTCCAGAAAATATGAAGATTACATCAATTAAAAAATTATTACGGGAAAATCATATTAAATATACCAATATCCATGTGGTTCATTCAGTACTTTATATTGGTGTCAAGTCCGATGGGCATAAACATCTATACGAACAGTTATTGCCGTCCGATATGTTTGTCTGATATAGTTTTTTGTTTGTTGTTTGTTTTTATATTTTTTTGTTATCATTGTGTTATCGTTTCTTTTTTGTCGTTACATCCATTTGGGGTGGATGTACATATTCATGTTCTCGAGGGTGTGGGTGTGTTAGTAGAATGATTTTTTCTTAATGAAAATCAAATCAAAAGCTAGNTTTTTTTTTTTTTTTTTTTTTTTTTGTTTTTGGTGTTGGTGTTGGCGGGGGGGGGGGGGGGGGGGGGGGGGGAGGTGTTAGGATCGCCATCTATAATATATAGATGGACGATCCTTCGCCTTGTTCTCGTTCCTCCTTATCTAACATATACATATATGTTTGTATTATTAGTTTTTGTTGTTGTTATTGTTGTGAAAGAAAGTGAATAAAAAGTGGTGATAAGCTTAGGTACTTGTCTCCTAATTACATATATTAAATAAAGGTACAAGGATCCTAACAATAGATTGATCTGTTTTCAATTGATTAAAACATAGTAGGAGAAATTATTAACATCGCTAACAAAATCATCAGCAATTGATAAGATTACTTTAGCTGTAATCGAAACGCGTCTTGCTAGCTTTTGATTTGATTTTCATTAAGAAAAAATCATTCTACTAACACACCCACACCCTCGAGAACATGAATATGTACATCCACCCCAAATGGATGTAACGACAAAAAA
>CAJNSZ010000627.1:6941-64037 GCA_905329745.1 Rotaria sp. Silwood2
GTTTGGGTTCCTGTGTGTTTGTCGTCTTCGTTTGGCTGCGGCTGGCTTCTGGGCGGTGGGGTGGGGGGGGGGGGGGGGCGGGGGGGGGGGGGGGGGTTAATTTTTATTCCATATACTTCAATACTCCGTTCAGATCGTTGTTCACAAAATATGAATGGTTATTTACCAAATTATTTATGATCTTTAATGAGTCATCTCTGATGTTTAATTGACCACGGCGAAGGAAGGTGTAGAATGTATCATATATGTAACTAAGATTGATAATAAATGTATGCAATTGACTAAAACGACCATCAAGTAGACAAAGGCAATCATCGAAATTGCACGTTTTAATCTGTAAATGAGCAATATTCGACGAAAAACATGCAGCAGAAGATAAACTATGCAGCAATGATCGCCGAAAGCGGGAGGTATTATCTACATCCAAATCGAAATATTTCGGATTTGTTAAAAGGGCAAAAATATTGAAATAAATATCCATTAGTGAATTCTTCATTGATTGATTCCAAATTTTATCACTAATTATTACGCCCGAATCTGATATATTATGTTCGAAGGCTTGAATAAATGAAGATTTTTCTGAAAAAAAAATATAAAGAATTACTCTACTTCTTGGACATTCACAGATAAAGTAGCAGACTATTGAAGATATGAGAAGCCATCCTGGGTTCAAGATTGACGAGAGTAAGCTTACGTAAGTTAAGATAATTGTCAGCAAGAAGAACACATTGCAAGAAACATCCTTGAATAGTACGACATTCTACCTTGTCATGAATTCGAGGTAATATGTGCATGAAAGCTCGATCAAGTGTTACACTTGTTGTCCAATCGGCCACTCTACTTGATGGTAACATCATAAGATTGACAGTTTGAGTAAAGTTAATATCGCAAGCCACACTATCAGGTTTTTTTAATTAACATCCACGAGTGAATACAGCACATCGAAATTATTAAGATTCTTCGAAATAATAAGCAAAACTTCATCAGGCAGATCAAGAATGCTAACAGTTCAATTATTCATGTTCATTATGATTCGTAATTCTCTAAACAGCCATATTTTGATAAAAATCATTGTATATGTGTTTCTGACCATTCGTAACGACAATGACGAACTGTTACATTGTTATTATTGTAACATTGTATTTCAGTGAAGCTGATTCATGAATGGACGAATTATTGTTTTGTTCGTATATACATAGAGAATTCGTCGAAGTCAATATAGAGAAAGAAAAAGATGAACTATTGAATGGCATTGATTTCACCGAAAGAAAAAGTGGCGAACCTGGCAAAAATTTCAATTATATGAAAACTTGGAAAATAGTTTATTTCAAGATTGTCAACGAGCGTAGGAAGATATTTCATAGCATACTACAAAGGGTGACAGATGTAGAAGTATACAAATAAGAAATAATAGCGTGTGAGTCTCGATGTAGTTGAAGAAAAAATTCACATTCTCCACGAAGTAACAAATTAAAAATCTTAAGTTGTGGAGAAACTCTCAGCTCAGCTATGATATTCATTTGGAGAAACAAAATTAATCATTAGTTCTGTCATTCAGAAAAGTCCAAAGTAATACTTTTTCTACAATAGTTTTTCATACCGACACACTAAAATTCACACATTTCGTGATGAATATGCATGTGAGAATAGAAACTATTGTAGATATTGAATATTTTCAAATTTTAGCAATTAGAAAACTAGAAGACTTGAGAAGAGATTCCTATTTTTCAGTTCTTGGACATACGGCTATCTGACATACTAATAACATGCATACAGCAACAAAAATACTAACTTTGAAGATTGCCATACAATGAGAATAAATATATTTCTAATGCTCTTCAGTCTATTTCGTTTTATCATTCAAATTCTACATGAAAGACATCTGAGACTCATGCCGTATGTATCACTAGTGCATTATAACAAACAATGATTAAAAATTCTTTCGTATTTTTGATAAAAAACACATAAATTATGAGAACTATCATATTTTAATTTCTGTGTCAGATGAAAATAAGATTTGAAATATAAAAAAAAAGTCTGTTTGTGATTCTAATAAAAATTGCTGAAGATATTTCACTTAACGACAAAGTGAATAGATGATCTGTTTGAAATTGATCATTTAAGTTGTTTTTTCTTGAAATTTTTAACAATGATATTCTATTCGAATTTGTTGTTGAATGTTGTGTAAGAATTGAAATAGATAATGGGATAGATCATGTTTTATGCATAATATTAAACTATATTCTTTTCTAATTATGTTTAATTACTTGCTTTTATCGAATTACAAGATCTATAGAAGACTTATGACTCAGGCAAGAATATATATGCTCTAACATTTAAGTCACTTACAGCACTACTAGTAGTTAGGTTCTAACGAAAATAAGGTTTTCTAATAGTTCAAGTATTAGCCTTGTATCAATTACACTTTTAGAAATTTAATTGGGATGAGGTGTGGATGTGGGTATGAGAGAAAACAATTGTGAGACACGCGCCTAAATCCACATCTGCCCTCTTTCTTTTGATATTATTCATCTTGCTGATAGAATGTGTCTTGTATAAATTGTATAATAAAAAAAGTAAAAAAACAGATTTAAAGTAACTTGTTGCTTTTCGATACTTTATCCATGCTGGATATGTATTACGAGAAATTCGTCTCGTATTATTTAGACTTCCCATAGCTAATTTAGCGACCAGTTAAAATAAACAGTCATATGCAAAAATGCGCGATAATTTCTCTAATGAAACAAAGTCAAGCAAGGTTTGTTCCTTTCTAACATTTTGATTAATGATCGGAACTTGGATAAATTTCAAATGAAATAAAAATGATGGAAGTGTTTGAAATTAATGAAATATTATTTCCGGAAGAACAGTCGTTGTATTTTTTTCCTTTTAATTATTCTTGACATAAGAATTTAATTTATACCTTCTTTCAACTTCTTCTTTCCTTTTAACTGTTTGATACGTTAAAGTATTTTAATGTTTACTTTAAAGAAGAATAATCTAAATATATATATTGCTGTAAAATTTATCGATACTTAAAAATTTTCTCATCGTAAAAAAAACTCTTTGTATGTGTTTAAAATGTTCTTCACTAGATCGTCTCGCAGAAAAATAGCTACACTTGAGTGCTTTCATATATTGACGGTAGAAAAACAACATTTTAAGAAAATAAATAAATAAATACATTTGAAAGCACTCAGAGTTTTCTATCATTCTCTATAATAATGTGTTATGTTACAATTATTTATTAGCAATTAAATGAAATACAATGAAAGCATCTTTATAAACAGATTCTAACGAATTGCATTTTGTTACTATTTTTTCAGTGATTTTTTAAAATTTATTATCATGATAAAAACTAGTTTTTTTTCCAAAAACTAGCAACACATTCCAATAGCACATAACGTTCTATCTCATCCTGCATTTACGCAGTCTCATGCTTTTAATCATTTTTTGACTGCATGATATTTCAAAAAGTCGAAAATTAACATCGTATTTCTTTGTTTCAATAGCCATTCTAGACCAAATACTTGGGGTGTGGGTGTGGGGTTTAGGTTAAGAGAATATCGACAACTATATCCGCACAAAACCAACGAAAAATTATTTTCTGCGATTGTCATTTATAAGGTGCTTTGAATGCGCAATTGAAGTAAGATTTTTCTGTATACATGGTTCAACTGAGCTTGATCTCTTGATCAAGAAAAATGAATTTTTTGAGAAAGCTCATTGTTTCCAATTTTTGAAAAATTTTCTGTTGTTTCTTTTGTTGAACTTCTGAGACTTATATTTTCAAAGTCAGCACCAGAAACCGGGTATCAAATCACTATTAAATTGAATCTGATCATAAAACTCTACTTATAATAGCGATTAAGTTTTGTTCGATGTGCATACGTATGGGCCGTCTTTTGTAAATCTGTCCAGTTCTTTCGTGCGAGTGATAAAACCAAATATTTTATCTCATTTTATCAACTGTTATACAAAACTGCATCGTTGTTTTCCCTTTCTTTCTCTTTATCGAGAAAAATCGCTTTTTTGCTAAATAACTAGAATGCTGCTCATATTTCTTAAACAGGACGAAGCTTTTGTGTAATAGGATTGTCATATTTGGAATTAGCGTAAAAAACTAGATTGACTAATTTATGTTTTTCAAAATTTTCGTTATCCTTCATTTTTTTGGTGAAAGTTTCAGCCATCACCACTGCACATAAACACTGGAAGGAAAACTTCAATCAACGAAAACGAGAAAAATATACATCAGTCGATTCCAAACATGATAATCTTATTGCACAAGGGCTTGGGTTTTGTGTGAAGAAATACGAGCAGAATTTCAGCTATTTTGTCCGAAATTTAGCGAAAAATGGTTTTTCTTGGCAAAGAAACGACAAGAAAAAAAAACAAGCAATGCTCATTTTCGTGACTGTTAGTACAATGACTACAATGAGGTAAAATATTTAGTTTTATCACTTGCACAAAACATTAAATAGGTTTACAAAAGAAGACGACCTATATACATGCCAATAGAAGGGTGAGGTGCAGACGTGGATGTGCATGGCACTTGTGCTGCATACCCACACTCACACCCTTCTATTATTTGTATGAAATAAAACTTTAAATAGACTTCTATCACTAAAAAGTAATCAGACCATTTGATTGAACTGCAGTTGAATTATTCAATTTTTTCTTCTGCTAACTGATCTTTAGGCCATCCGGTACTGTTCCTATCTTAATAACTTTCGTTCTCACACAAGAATCAATAAAATCATTGTGTGATTCTGGGCTTAAGCATATCTGTCACTAAATGGAAAGCACACAACAGATTCCTACCCATATCGACACTCCGACATTCACCCCACAATAATACGAATACTTAAGGATGAGTATGGTTGCGGGTGTGGATGGGTTTGGGTGTGAATTTGATGTGAGTGTGGCTCTGATTGTCTCGGTCAGAGACATTCCCACGCGCAGTTTCCGCGCCCGCGCCTGCATCTATACCCAAATCCACACTCAGCCGCACCCACCCACATCCGTTCTCTTTCTTCTTGTTTGCCTTTTCTGTTTTGTTCTTTTTCGTTAATTTACAATATATTAAAATCTTGATAAATCTTGAAAATTGTGGCATAGATCATCGAAACCTCGAATAATTGTGTTTTATTATAATATTCAATAATATTATACGAAGCCGCTTTTATTCTTTCATTTATTATGAAATTTTTTTTATTATGTATAATTAATTTATTAGGAATTATTCATGATAGATCAAGTAAATAAGAAATTAAAATTTTGTTTCTTGTTTCTAATATAAAAATTATTATATTTATCATTGTTATCAAATAAATATTTTGGAATGTATTTTCTATTATATGATTAATCAATGCAACATAAAGAGAAAGAAAAGAAAACTAATATCGAAGTTCAAGACAAACAAAAATATTGTTAATACAATAGAAAGTAATTATCATACAATTAATCATATCATGTGAAACCAGAACTTCATGACATGCAAATGATACCAACCCAGAATATGGCAACATATATTTATATCTATCATTCATACTCATATGTCCTGTATTCTTTTGTAAATTAACATCATTAACAATATCTATATAATCACTCAGATCTGTTTTCATTTTAAAATTTTGATGGTTCCAAAATTAATAACTGATTAATGTATTATGATCACGGGAGAAAAAGCGTGACTTCACTACTTGACGTACTTCACTCGTACTTCATAATTATGCTTGAAGTACAGTGAAGTATGAGTGAGTACAAAGGAAGTACAAGTGAAGCACGGTGAAGTCTCGCCCTTTCCCCCTAGATTATGATTCACCCTATAGAAATAATAAAAACGTAATTAGAACCAAACAACAGATTATTTCATCGCTAATATCTGTATCAAATTCAGTTAGTTAAGGAATTTCATTTTCTGTGATAGTGACAAATGAAAGAGTCGACTATAGTAATGATATTTCACTATAGAACAACTTTTTGTCAATTCTGTCCGTTGTTGTACTTTAAGGGTAATATACCGTTGAAACAAAATTCGAAAGTAGGATTCAAAGATTCCATAGTATTTTGTTCAAGAACAAACCAAAAAATTTTCAGCTTCATCTTCAGTTAACGATAATTAGATGTTTATAAAGGGCAAAACCAAAAGTTACAGTTCGATTTCAGCTTCACAGACATGTTTTAGATAAGAACCAAGCAAGACAAAGAAACCTGCTACAAAAAAATGATCAGATCAACAAGTGTTATGTATGGTAAAATATTCATAATATCATATAAAAGAAATTATAATTGCAACCTCTAGCAGAGTAAGGATATGGGTGTGAGCGTTGGTAATACTTTCTCATCCAAAGCCACAGCAGCACCCGCGAAACAATCGTTCTTAAATATCGACAAGCTTGAATATTCGATGTGATAATCAATTTCTTCGTTTCGATAGGGTTCACCATGACACTTGCGATCGATGAACAAAAGCTAGTTAGGGTTTGGATGTAGATGTCTAAACACTTTTCTGCTCGAGTCCGGTCAACACTCACATACAGTCACTCACACTCCGAGCCATGCTAAGGCTGACATCAACAGTTACTCACAACCAAACCTAAGCCTAACTCACTCTTGCTGTCTACTCATCTTTCTTACTTAGAAACATTTGAATATTTAAACAATAGTTCTACTAGATATAAGAGGATCCCAAATAAGTAAATTATAGAAAAATATAAAGTACGAGACAATAACTAACATGTCTGCAAGAGAATATTTATATCGTCAGTGCCATTATTGGCCATGGCAAAATCTAGTTTTCTGTCATTGTTAAAATCAGCAACAACAATAGAGAATGGATGGGAACCGTAATCCGACGCAAACAGGATGATATTCGCAAATGTACCGTTCCCATATCCAAGAAATATACCTACGTTATTGGCATCATAATTCGCGACGACAACATCTTGTTTAGTGTCGTTGTTAATGTCACTAACAGCCAAAGAGTATCGAAACGAACTTGAGCCTGTTGAATACATTATTTGATTTCCAAAAGAGCCATTCCCATATCCAAGAATAATACCAACCGCGTTCGATTCACAACTAGCGAAGACGATATCCATTCGAGTATCATTGTTGAAATCCCCGACAGCTATAGAGCATGGAGATGAGTACAGACTAGTTGAATATGTCATTTGATTTGCAAAAGAGATATTTCCATATCCAAGGAAAATACTAATATTGTGGCTGCGTAAATTGGCAACGCCAATATCCATTAGATCATCATTGTTAAAATCGCTAATCACTAACCACTGTGGTCCGGAACCATCTCCAGTTATGAGCATCACTTGCTTTACAAAAACTATATTGTCATACGCAAGCAGACTACTCACATCATGGCTACCTTCATTGGAGGCGACGATATCTAGTCGAGTGTCGTTGTTGAAATCACCAACAGCTACAGAAGATGGAAGAGAACCAGCTGAATACCTTGTTTGAGTTGCAAAAGAGCCATTCCCATATCCAAGAAGGACACTAACATCGTTGCTACCCCTATTGGCGACAACAATGTCTAATCGAGCGTCGTTGTTGAAATCACCAACAGCTACACATTGTGGATAAGAACCGGCTGAATATTTTGTTTGATTTGCAAAACAGCCATTCCCATATCCAAGAAGGACACTCACATCATTGCTGTCCCAATTAGCGACAACGATATCTAATCGAGCATCGTTGTTTAAATCACCAACAGCTACACATTGTGGATAAGAACCAGCTGAATATTTTGTTTGATTTGCAAAACAGCCATCCCCATGTCCAAGAAGGACACTCACATCATTGCTGTACCGATTGGCAACAATGATATCTAGTCGAGTATCGTTGTTTAAATCACCAACAGCTACAGAAGATGGACTAGAACCAGACGAATACCTTGTTTGAGTTGCAAAAGAGCCATTCCCATATCCAAGAAGGACACTCACATCATCGCTACCCCAATTGGCAACAACGATGTCTAGTCGAGTGTCGTTGTTGAAATCACCAACAGCTACAGATAGTGGATAAGAGCCAACTGAAAAACTTCTTTGATTCCCAAACGACCCATTTCCATATCCAAGAAGGACACTCACATTACTGCTATCGTAATTGGCAACAATGATATCTAGTCGAGTGTCGCCGTTGAAATCACCAACAGCTACAGATTGTGGACTGGAGCCAGCTGAGTACCTTGCTTGAGTTTGAAAAGAGCCATCTCCATATCCAAGAAGAACACTCACATCATGGCTACCAATGTTGGCGACAACGATATCTAGTCTGGTGTCGTTGTTGCAATCACCAACAGCTACGGAATATGGGATTAAGCCAGCTGAATATTTTGGTTCAGTTGTAAACGAGCCACGATTGTACGCAACAAAGATATCTACATGATCATTTCCATCGTAAGCGATAGCGATCTCCAATTGTTTGTCATTATTAAAATCACCAGAAGCCATCATTAACGGAGGCGAATCAAAACCAATTTCAGAACTTACTTGACTTGCAAATATTCCCTTCCCATTTCCAAGTATCATATCTACACGTTTTGTACCATAATTGGCTACAGCAATATCCGTTTCACGGTCACCATTGAAGTCCCCAACAGCGATGGAAATCGGATGGGAATTCACGCCAGTGCTGAGCATCATTTGATTTTCAAAACTGCCGTTCCCATATCCAAAAAGGATACCTATATTATTCGTACCATAATTAGCTAAGACGATATCCACGTTAGTATCATTGTTCAAATCACCAATGACTACATATTGTAGCCAAGAACCACCACCAGGTGCGAAGGACATTTCATATGCAATCGCTCCTCTGTTATATTGCAGCAGGAGACTTACACCATTGCTACCCCCATTGGCAACAATTATATCTAGTCGAGCGTCGTTGTTGAAATCACCAACAGCTACAGATAATGGATAAGAGCCAGCTGAATACCTTTTTTGAGTTGCAAAAGAGCCATCCCCGTTTCCAAGAAGGACACTTACATCATAGCTCCGCCAGTTGGCGACAACGATATCTAGTCGAGCGTCGTTGTTGAAATCACCAACAGCTACAGATAATGGATAAGAGCCAGCTGAATACCTTGTTTGAGTTGCAAAAGAGCCATCCCCGTTTCCAAGAAGGACACTCACATCATTGCTGTACCGATTGGCGACAACGGTGTCTAGTCGAGTGTCGTTGTTGAAATCGCCAACAGCTATAGATAGTGGATAAAAGCCAGCTGTAAAACTACTGTGATTCCCAAACGAGCCATTTCCATATCCAAGAAGGATACTCACATCATTGCTATCGTAATTGGCAACAATGACATCTAGTCGAGCGTCGTTATTAAAATCACCAACAGCTACGGATACTGGATAGGAGCCAGCTGAATACCTTGTTCGAGCTGCAAAAGAGCCATTCCCGTATCCAAGAAGGATATTCACATCATTGCTTTTCGAATTGGCAACAACGATATCTAGTCGAGCGTCGTTGTTGAAATCACCAACAGCTACAGATCGTGGATAGGAACCAGCTGAATACCTTGTTTGAGTTGCAAAAGACCCATCTCCGTTTCCAAGAAGGACACTCACATCATTGGTATCATAACTGACAACAACAATATCTAGTCGAGTGTCGTTGTTGAAATCACCAACAACTACAGATTGTGGATTAGAGCCAGCTGAGTACGTTGCTTGAGTTTCAAAAGAACCATTCTCATATCCAAGAAGAACACTCACATCATTGGTATCATAATTGGCGACAACGATATCTAGTCGAGTATCGTTATTGAAATCACCAACAGCTGCAAATTGTGGATAAGTGCCAGTTGAATAACTTGTTTGATTAAAAGAACCTTCGTAACGACCAAGAAGAATATCTATGCCACCAGTATCATTGTTTACGACGGCAATATCTAATCGGTGGTCCTTGTTGAAATCACCTATAGCAACTGAAATCGAAGAAGACGATCCAGTTGAATACATGATGGGATTTGCAAAGTAGCCGTTTCCGTAACCAAGAAATATACCTATGTTATCGTTGCCGTTATTCACGATGACTATGTCCAATCGATTATCGTCGTTGAAGTCTCCGACGCCAATCGCATATGGAGAAGCAATCTCTATGGAATAGGTAGCTTGACTAGCGAAAGTTCCATTGGCGTTGTTTAGAAGTACACCTATTTGATGAGTTCCGGAATTAGCGACAGCGATATCTAGAAAGTTGTCTGCATTGAAGCGGCCAATGGCGATTGAGTATGGATGAGAATCAGTGCCAGTTGAGATGGTTATTTGCTTTGAAAAAATGCTGTTGCTATTGCCAAAAAGTATGCCAACATTGTTAGTGCCATAATTGGCAATGGCGAGGTCTAAATAGTTGTCGTTATTGAAATCTCCAGCAGCTACTGAGGATGGAAAAGAATCATAACCTGTCGGATATGTCATTGGAGACGAAAAACTTCCATTTTCATATTGATAAAGTAGACTGATACTGCAGTTTCCGTAATTGACGGTGGCAATATCAAGTAGTGAGTCATTGTTAAAATAAGCACCGATAATTGCTATCGGACGAAATGAGCCTGTTGAAAGTTCTATTTGACTTGCAAAAGAGCCATTGCTAAATCCATGAAAGATACCGATATTGTTGGTGCCAAAATTTGCTACTGCAATATCCAAGTGAGAATCATTGTTGAAATCGCCAACTATGGCCATGTAAGGACTTGAGTAGGAACCGGTTGAATACAGGATTGGACTTGTAAAGGTGCCATTACCATGTCCAAGATAAACAGTTATTTTGTTAACTACATGATGAGCAATAACCATATCCAAGCATGTGTCATTGTTGAAATCACCGATGGCGACAGATCGTGGACCATACTTATATTCAATTGGTTTTTGAGCTGTTGGTTTGAATTTAAGCTCACACTTTTGAACTAAATGACACGTGAAAAATAGTATGATGACTGATTGATTGCTCAAGTGCGGCTATCCCTGTCTGATTGTATTGAATCCTCAGAAGTTCTATAGTATGCTGTCAGAGATTGTCGTATTACTGTATTTAGACGAAACTCAAAGTCAATCATCTTTCATTAGAATTCTACTTAGTTTCTTAAAATTTAGATAGAGCTAGATATATGCGACTCTAGCATGCAGGTTAATTGCCCATTGGCTTTTTTTGATTTCCTCTAGAATTTGTTCAAAAAGGGCGTCATCTTTGAGAATATAGAATAACGCCAACGAATACAATATGAGTGAAAAGTGTAAGGGTGCGCCAAATTGCACGATCAAATGTCATCACTTCCACATTTTATAACTTCTTTTTCTAGCATTTACTTTGCTAAAAGTTTAAAATAAAAGATGAAAGTATCATATTATTGCACGATCAAACGATTATCAGAATTATTGTGTTAGGTCATGCTTTTAGAGATTCCATCAACATTTTGAACTGCAGATTGCCTTAACAAACAGAATATTCAAATTTCTGCTACGAATACTTAAGAGTCACAATGGACACAACTATGAGGATAGAGAAGGAAATGTGAATTTATTGATCGAGTAATCATGTACGAACAGCGCAATGTTTAAGCGAAGAAGAAGAGAAAATGACACAGGGAATGACGACCGTTATTGTAAACGTAGGTGTTAATGATTTCATGATAAGAACAACGAATAATGATCGTTAATTTTTGAGTGACACATGTGCAATTATTTAGTTCAACTTTCTTTCTTACAATGACAAATCTATGACTTCAATTGATTTATTCTGTCAGAAACGATCATACGTGTTGTTTTGAGTTTTTAGTTACAAATCCTCTTTGTAACCTTATTTTACCTACAAAAAGTGGCTAATATATCAATTAAAAAGAACATACCAGCAGTTTTAGGTGAAGTAAAACAAACTGTCAGTACACCAACAGTCATTGCCATAATTGTGAATACAGCAAGTACACATGCAGCAGCTGAAGATCGATGTCGTGACCAACATGAGGATTCTCTAATAAAGATATTTTATACATTATCATGATTGAACACAAAAGAAAATTATGTACAAAGGTGTCGGAGTCATTGACGACTTCTTCGCTTTATTAGTAGTAGTAGCACAATCTGCTGAATTAAATTCATTTTGCGTTGAGTTTTCACATTGCTCATTATCATCATGAGAACGTTGTGCAGGAAGTGAATTCTCAACTAAGATAGCGCCATCATTCGTAGAATTTTCATTCATCTATAGTAAAAGAACAGTATTTAGTAAAAGATGGTTTTCAGTAAGTATGCATTGTGCACTAGAATAATTTTCTATAAATTAGCTTTCGAGTTATCAATAATCTAATGTCTATGCTGAAAAGTTGCAAAGTCTTGAGAAATTAGGAAATATCTAAAATAACCGGATTAATTACATAAGTAATCCTAATTTTGAATTTTGAGTGGTTACATGTTCGTTTTCTTTTGAAAAAATTACACATTTGTTAGATGTAAATAGCTTCTTAATGAACACCAAACTAATCAGCCTACACAGAAAAAAATAGGCGTAGATTAGTTAACCCTGGAAAAGCGTTTATGAACTTTATAAACCCTGTCATATACCATTTTTAGGATCTATCAATATCATAAACCCTTTCATATACTCTTTCGGTTCATCAACCCTTCAGAAAAGAGTTTATTGATCTACCCTTTAGAAAAATCCATAGAGTGAAAAACGCTTTTCTGAAGGGTTGATGAATTTTATAAACTTTTTAAACGTATATTATCGCTCATATACCCTGAAGGGTTTATGAAAGTGCAACGTATAGCAAACCCTTCCGAGGGTTGATGAACCGAAATGGTATATGAAAAGGTTTATGATATTGATAGATCCTAAAAATGGTATATGGCAGGGTTTATAAAATTCATAAACGTTTTTCCAGGGTTAACTAATCTACGCCTATTTTTTACAGTGTATGTCAAACAAAGACAACGCTTCAAAAAGTTTCCATCCTATCCGATAGCAAAACATGGATGGATATTGCAAAGACGTACATCGAAAATAGTTTGAACCGGTATTCAATGACATATGCTTCCGTAAAAGTTTTTTATTTTTGTGTCAAGTTGATTCAATCGACCGAACAATATTTGCTAAAACGTGTTTTTGCTTGCAACTCATTAGTTTAAACATTTGTAAACCTTCCAATAGTAACTTTTTTCTTATTTATTTGTCTTATTTGTCTATACCTTTGTAGTCAAAATCTTTTTGGTCAGTGAAAAGATACTTTATTCATTAAGAGATATATTCTATTGTCTAATATGATTTAGACGTGTATGACAATGAATTTTAAAATATTCTTTGAAAATATTTAATTATTTCTATAAAGTATTTTATCATTTCGATCATTCAAAATGTTGGCTGTATATGTAAAGAACAAAAGGATATGCAGTGCCATTGATGTTATGTGACAGAACGAAGAAAAAGATGATCTTCGTGAAACTCAAATCCACACCTTCTGCTATCCTGGCAGATGTCCTAAGCCAGCTAGACTAGAAGAACCATCTTCATATGCGTTTAGCATCAATGTGTGCTATTATTGACGCTAACATCTCCCCGTTTGCACAGTTCTTTTTATTTTTCTATGCGCCTTCGCATAGAGTGGAGCGTACGAACATGTGTAGGAGAATATATATGTGTGTATATACTGCTGCCCAACTTCTCCATCATTTGTGAGGTTCTCGTTTTTTAGATTGCCTCTTACTCTTGTCCACACTAACGTGTGGGCTAGATGACGGCTATAATTAATCCTGGTCTGCTACGGGAACGATATATTTCACGTAATATAAGCAAAGACACACTTACCATGTGTTGATATATGAATAAGGGAATGTTTACGAGGATCAGATCAGGTTTTATTTATAATAATAAAACCAAGAAAATATAATGATAATAGAAAGACGAGAGAGAATTTCAATAGGGAAACAGATAATAGTATAGGGGAATATAATAATGATATCACCGGGGGAAGTAAGCAACAACAACTGCGAAAAACGCGGATGAAAAAGGATAGTCATTGGAATGTTCAGAGAAGATATATGCTATCCATTCGGAAAGTAAGGAAGGAAAGCCAATAGTGAACAAATAGACAGCTAGTATTAATAGAGTACCTTCTATTGACGCTAACACAAAATAATTCTTTTCAATGATTAGTGTAGATCGAATAATCAAAAAGGCTCTTCATTTCATTCAATCAAATATGCATGACTTCAGTGTTTGGATTAAGATAGTCGTAATTATGATGGGATTGAAATTGTAGATGTGATAACCATCTAATGAGGGAATATTTTCAACTATTAATCCACGATCGAAGTAATATTTTGCCCATAAGTAGAACTCAGTGAGACTACAAAAAGCCTAAAAGAAGTCATCCCCATAGGCCTTTCTTCTGGAGTTATGACCATTTTATGGTCTTTCCGGCTTATGGCAAGCTATTCATAAAAGAGCCAAAAAGAAGGAATTTTCACCTGACGTTTTGTGTATAAGCAGGTCTTATGATCTTGAGGATATCCTGAAAGTTTCAGTTAAAAACAGATGGTTCTTTCTCGAGATCTTGAATGCTCAAAAACACGATCATATGTCGCACAAAATGTCATGAAAACGACTTTTCTTTAGTATTCAATATTTCGAGAAAGGACCATCTATTTTGACCGAAACTTTCAGAATATCTTCAAGATCATAAGATATACTTATGGACAAAACGTCAGATAAAAATTCCTTCTTTTTAACCTTTTTACGAATAGCTTGCCATAAGTCGGAAAGCCCATAAAATGGTCATAATTCCAGAAGGAAGATCTATGGGGACGAATCCTTTTAGACTTTTTCTAGTCCCACTGAGTTCTACTTACGGGCAAAATGTCACTTCGATCGGCGACTAACAGTTGGGAATATTCCCTCGTTAGTGGACTACTAAAGGATAGAAACATCCTCTGGATATTGATCATGAAAAAGACCTTCTGAAGAGAATACACTTTCAATAGGTTTACATTTATTCACTGAAGTCGTTCGAAATTTGGTATGTCCACAACAAGAAAAATACTGTAATGTATCGATATTGTTCTATGCAATAGATAGAAGCATAACGTGGCCTATATATACATCACTAAATAAGTTTGGCCTGTGCTTATTCATCCGTATACGTTAAATTACTCATGATCATATATTATTGAGATACTTGTTCTTTTTCCATAGAAATATTACTTTTGTTTTGCTTGTTCTGTCACTAATCGATCGAACAGCTTAAAGGATGGCAAGAGAGAATGAATCGAAGGTTGAAAAAAATGTGCACCATATCATGGCTTCATTTGATTTGTATTTTTCATTGTAGCACACGATCAACAAAATATTAGGGCTTCACAAGCATATAAGGAAAGTGAAATCGGTTAGAGAAGGACATATTAACATTAGATTTTGAAAAAATCTCTTCCTGTATGTAGTACGTTATTTCATAAAATTTATATAATTAAGTAACAATAAAAATAACTTAACTTATGTAACATAAAATCAATTTAAGATAACAATATAAATTAGACAAAAATAAAAAATTATAATTAATAAAATATAATAATAATAAATTGAAATAAAAATTATTTGCTGATGTTTCGGTACATAATTGACTTTCTTCAGAACTGGCTGTTACGCACACTATTTTAATGTTCAATTTTTCTATATGTATAAATTCTTTTCTTTTGTTCTTCTTTGATAGTGTCACGGATAAGCGAAGATAATGACACTGGAAGGAGACGACAGCTCAATTTCCTCATTCATATTACTATCAAAGTAGAAGAAAAAAAAGAAATTGTACATATACAAAAATTGAACATCAAAATAGTGTGCGTCACAACAAGTTCTGACGAAAATCAATTATGTACCAAAACGTCAGCAAATAATTTTTATTTCAGTTTATTATCATTATATTTTATTAGTTTTATTTTTTTATTGTTTTTATTTTTGTCTTATTAATATTGTTATTTAAATTGATTTTATGTTACATTAGTCAAGTTATTTTTATTGTTATTTAATTATATAAATTTTATGAAATAAAGTATTACGTACGGGAAAAGAATTTTTCAAAATATAAAATTAATATGTCCATCCTTAACCGATTTCAATTTAAAACCCTTCATGGAGAACACATTTATACTATTGCTAAATATCTTGAGAAATCAAACCAAAAACAGTGGAAAATAAATACACATTATTTACTTGAAAAACTGTAAACAACTAGACGTTATAACAAAAGGATTATATATGAATAATAACATCAATATAAATAAAAAACGTATTTATTAAATAAAACTAAGGAAAAGTTGCGTGATGATTTATTAGAATATATATTGGAACAACATAGATTGAATAATTTTGAACTAAATACACAATGAAACATTCTTGAATTATATTTTAAAGATTTACATTCTAACAGAAATCATGATTTTGATTTAAAATGGCTAAACAAACATGACAAAACAAGGAGAAACAAATTAAATGAGAAGCATGAAATAAAATTACAGAATTTATCAAAAAAAAAAGTACTAGAAACAGTACATAATAGCAATGTACTAATTAATGATATATCTAATGTTTTAAATATATCTAATATACGTTTACCTATTAAATATTTAAATGTACTATAAAAAGAACTAAAACTTATTCCGATTCCATTTTCTATAAACGTTGTTGAAGCTATAACACACACAGAAAAATATCTAAGCATCATGCCAATGCCTCTCAAAAAATCATCTATTGTCGAGAGATCAACTTTCATGTTAAAATGGAAGAAACCACGTAAAAATACTTGATGAACTAAGAAAAAATGATGATATTGCTACAGTTCAAGCAGATAAAGGAGGAAAAATAGTCATGATGGACAAATTTGAATATGTTTAAAAAGTCGAAGAAAAAGGGTGTAGGTGTGGGTAGGCGCCGATAAAGTGAAGACACACACTCCTGGAATTTGATTCAGATGAACTTATTCCATTAAAAAGAAAAGCAGGAATCTTTCTCAATGATCATCGTTTCGTGTTGAAAAAAGGATTGATGCCCAAGGTTAAAACTCTTTTTTAACATATAGTTTATTGTTCGTAAAGGATAACAAATGATACAAGCAGTGACAAATATAATACTTATTCAATCAGATGAATTTTTGATGAGAGAAAGAAATAATTAAAAAAAGAGAATAAGAGAGAACGAAATGAAAGGGAAACAAAAAGAAATAACAAGAACAATGTATGATAATAAAGCAAGTGATATATATACATTGTCTCCGATCTTATTTATTGTAAGTGCAGGATATCTTAGTTCTAATTTCCCTGTAAGAATGAGACGCAGAGAAAGAGAATGAAGAAAGAGAAAGGAAAAAAACACGTGTATCTGAAATTAAGTAATAAGATCATAGTAAAAGAGAAGTCATTCTTATCTATTTGATACAGTGAATATCGGTAAAACAGCGAGCAATAAAGTTTGCTGTTTATTTTTATTTTCATTATGATGTTATGTTGTCTTTATTCTTTTCTTTGATTTAGATTTCATTTAAGATGGAAATCGCGAGAAGTATTTCAAAATAAACTATTCGAGTGCAAACGAAGATTTTTTAAAAATACCATACTGTTTACTATGATTAGTGAAGAAGGTAATAACATTTAATTTTATATGTTGAGCTTTATTCCTTAATTTTTTAGGGAATCTGCTGTTTTTACGAAAACCCATTGATTTATAAAAAGTCTTAGATGGTGATGCTGCAATTAAAAAGGCGGTTCAGGTTTGTTGGGAAAGTATAGCTTCATAAGACTCATCGAGACGTTTTATACATTTTTTCCAGTACGTGAATACATAATCTCTTAAAGAACAATCTCTACTCAGTGTTAAGAGAATGGGTGTCTTTTTGAATTAGGCACACCCACTGGAACCCACACTCGTACTCCCCACCAACAGCCACACCCACACCCTCGAAACTTGTACTTACCATGAATATCACTTAATTCTCCATTCTTTGACTTACTTACGAACATTTGTAATGAGAGATTGCGTTATGAAGAACATTGATAAGCTGAACTTTGCCATCTTCTGCCTGCACATGCTATACACAACTGACGTTTCTGACTATAAATCTTTGCCAGTTGCGGATCGAAGGTCTTCAGTTGCTTCTTCCACTAACACCATTACTTACTCATCTGAAATTGGTTTCCGTTAGATTCACGTTTGATTTAGTGTTTGATGGTGCTTTGTGAGAACAGTTCATTCGAACAAAACTTCTTCTTTTGGACAAATTCGAATTTTTCTTTACCTATTCTCTTCAATGGAACATTGTCATCTCTGGTCTCAACTCAATCATTGTTTCATTTCGAACATCTTTCTGACTAGAAGACAAAACTTTGTGTGTTATTTGTGATTACTATCCAAGAGGATCTGAAATCATGCTCTATACCACATCTATCCGTAAGGCTAGTCTTCGATCATTAATAAGATATGAAACATCGTCAATGGATAACATTCGTTTTGTCACTGATTGATGAATAAATGATATGATTGGAGTCGCTATAGAAGAGGTTATGTATGAAATTCTCTCTGTCTAAATAGAATGGTTATTTCTGTTATCATCAACATTTAATACAAATAATACCATGCGATAGCTCCTTTCACTTCATCTCTCTGCTCTCAACATGAACTTCTTGGCTCGAGTAGATTGTGAAACAGAGTGATACCGGGTGTCCCAAAAGTCCCTTCCTAAAAGGTTTTTTTTCATTTCATGTCACTATTAACTGAACTTCATCCAACAATTTGTTTTTTTTTGGATAAGAGATAAATACATAGAGCTTTCATTTCAACGGATGAATTGCAAAAGCATTGTTGAAAGCTAAGACCTACAGCCGAAATACAAAAATTTAGCCTGTTTCCTTTTTCCAGAAAAACATTACATAGCATTTTGTTTTTTGATTACTTCGAGTTATCAAGTCATTCAAATTGTTAAATTGTCTAATACTTAAACGTCTTTTTACAGAACTTTCTTTTGATGTCTTTACAAAAACGACATGGGTGGTGTCAAATCAAAATTCAAGCAATTAAAATACACATCATCCATGAGCAGGGTTGCCATCTGATGAAGTCTGAAAAGCAGAAAGATCGTCCTAAAAAAGTGGAAAATAGCGGAAAGAAAAATAGTAAAAAACGAAAAAAAGTGGAAATTTAAATTGTTGCATATTTTATGTATTTCTAAGAACTTTAGGTATTTTTTCATATCTATGGCATTACTTTTTATTTTTATGGCATTTCAAATCAAAACATAGAAAATAGCATTAATAAAATAAATTTTTATTCAATACGTGGTTTTTTTTAATGTATATTTGTTATTAGAACTGATTGCTTCCAGAAACTCTTTTTGAGACAACAAATGTTTATGCATATCAATACATGATATTGAGGAATTTCGATGAATTTGTAATTCAGCAGTTATTGATTCAACTGACATACGATTACGAGAATCATTTAGTAAATGCTTCATGTCCGAAAAAATACATTCTACATAGGCATTTCTAGCTGAAATCGAGTACAAGAAACAAAACAACTTCTTCATATTTGGTGTTGGTGTTGCATTGACAGCAAATGACATGGCCTATAGTTGATCTGATGGAATTACTTTCGCTTGTTCTTCCTCATCTTCTTTGCCAGTCTCGTTTTGTCGAACTGTCGTCGGTAATGAGAGATTTGCTTCTTTTTCTTGTTCATTAGAAAGAAAAAATTGAATCTGGTCAAACAATGGTACTTGTTTCTTCTGGATGATTACGAATGTCAATTTCAATTCGGTAAACTTATTAAACAAATTATCTTCGTTCAAACCTTCGACTTTTGTAACTTCAATACATTTTTGAATATTATTTCAAGTAAGACTTTCAATTCTATTACCAAAATGTGGTATAGCTTCGAGAAAAGCAACATTTTGGGAGAAATATTTGTCGACATACTCTAAAAATTTCGAGATGTATCGTACGAAAGAAGCTTGTAGTTCGGCACCAGTATCAGATGGCATTCGGTTTAATATTTATCGACATTGAATTCCAAAAAATGTGTCCAAACATTGTTTTAATTTGTATTGAAGTGATGTTATTAATCGATATAAATCAATTGCTGTAATGGATTCTTTTTGTAACTTCAAGTTAGTTTTTTGAATCTCAAAAAGAACATGATACAAGAATGTTAAAATATATAATGTTTCTTCAGATTGAAAATGTTTCTGTGATTTTTTAGGAATTTCGTCGTTTGATTGATCGGTGAAATAGTCCTTTACTGGTTTGTAAACAGGTAATAAGCGTTCAATCGATGAATACAACGATATCCATCGAATTTTGATGTACTTTATCAAAACCTGAAAAACATTATAAGAAAATACCTTTAATCATTCATTGAATATAGCCTTTATTGAAAGAAAACTTACATGAAAATCCTGTTCGTAAAATTCATAATAACTGTTCAGTTCTTCAACTCTGTTGGCTGAACGAGAAAAATGAGCATAGGTCATCATAAGAAATCGCTCAATATCAGCAGTCAACTGCTGATGATCCCACTTCCTCCCATTGTGCAAAATATGACAGTAACAGTTTCCTTAATGAATCAACTATAAAATGAGGAGATACACAATCACCCTTTAAACAGGTTTTCAATTTGATTAAGAAATAATGTATAAACACTATGAGTATTATCCATATTGACATTTGTATTATCAGTTCCGATCGATGTAAGACCTTCCAACGGCAAACCAGATTTTTTAATTGCAGTCATAAGATTTTCAAAGATATTCGTTGCTGATTTATCAGCATTGTCGATCAGATCAATTATACCTATTAAACATACAAAAATTAAACATTAACGCAAGTAGAAGAGCCTCAACTAACGAATTACAACCTTTTTCACTCCAAATTTTGAAAAATATTGTTCAAAAACTGGAAAAAACTTTGTATTTTCTTTATTCGAGGCATCAAACATTGTAGAATAAAAAGATGCTTCTTTTACTTCAGTTAAAACTTTTCGAGTCAAATATGGAGCTAAAACATTCACTGCAATGAAAGCACATTTTATTCGTCCACAGGACATTGATTTTGCAATGGCAGAACAAGATGAGAAAATTGTTTTGATGACATTTGTGGTACATTGTTGTGATGAATAAGGATGTCCATGTTTCCCTCCATGATAAACAAAAGCACCTTCCGTCGCTGCTATTTCTTCACTCGCTTTGTTTGATGTCATTGTTGATGTTATCAATTGCCGATTTATACTAAATGATTTCATGTTATTGATGTGTCTCTTTAGCTTTATAATTATGTCGATCAATATCATTTTTTTCACTATAATGTATTGAAAAAGGTTCATTGCAAGCAATCCAAAGAACTTTAATTGAATCCGGTTTATACTCTCGTAAAAACGATCCAAGCTGAGAATCAAGTAGCCACTGTGGATTAAAGACCACATTTTTTTCTTCTTTTCGCAAGCACTTGGTACGGCTTTCACATTTTTATTTTCATTTGACTTTAGAATTGGTGTTGTTGTTATTAAACTTTCATGATTGTTTTCACTTTCAATTATAATCTCATTGTCCATTGATCAGAAAAGCAATTCAAATTTTTGGGTTGAAAGCTTTTTATCAAATAAAGCACACAAAATAAGTCGAAAAAGAGTTAACTATCAGTTAGAAGCAGAACGTTGTCTTTACTTCACGAATAGAAATTAAGAGCACAACCTCTTTTACATACCTTTAGTGTGTGTTCTTCCACTGATTTCATGAATCATATAATAAGAGTGATAAATATGAATCACTCCATAAGCATATGCAAATGATAAGAATAGTTCAAGAATAAAAAATTTTATTGTGTACGCATTTTTACCGTGCACCAGGTTTTTATACGAAAAAGCGGAACAGCGGGAAAAGAGCGGAATAAAAGCGAAAAAGCGGAAGAGGTGGCAACCCTACTCATACATAAAATAAATCGATGAAAATTTTATCTTAAAGTGAAAATAAAACTTGATTTTCAACTTTGTAAAAAATGTTCCAATCACTATTTTGAGAACGAATTTCTAGGAATGTCCATATGTACTCACTTTTGATTTTTGAATCTGAAAATCGAATATGTTATTTCAATTTACTTAAATATTGTCTTTTCAAGAAATTAAAAATTCTTTCCAGAATTCATATAGGCATTCCTTGAATATCCTTACTTTTTCTCTATAAGTTATCTTCTATTTCACAGTGTAGATTACTTGTCAAATACGCCAAGTGCTTTCTACATTACTTGATTCAGTACTTGGCTAAGAATCAGTGTTCAAGAGCATGCATTAGAGAGCCCTCTTACTGTTTTGAGCTCCAGTAACGCAACCATTCATTGTAGATTTCCTTCCACAGTAATGTACTTCTTTAACATGAATGTTTGCCATGCGTTGCTATCAATCGAATATTTCCTATCCATTAGCCATGCGATGCAAAGTCGATGAAAGAGGGAACATGTTTCTTGCTTGACTACCTGCAAAATAATTTGTTAATTAGACTGGAAGAAAATACAGGATGCAAGATGTAAGACTCAGACAAACATGATAATCATTCGATTGTCTTGCTTTTAAAAAATGTGAAGAATTAAGCAGATTTGATTGTTTCTGCATAGGGAAAGAATAATGAGACGCTAAATAGATTATACCAGAACTACGCGTGATGGCTGCTTTAGATCAGCGTAAACGAAGAATGTGTGTAATGACAGACAGAGATAGATGTACACATATTAGGAGAGAGAGAGAAGTGTGAACAATAATATATGTGAATAAGTAGAGTATGTAATCATTAAGTGAAAGGCACAATAAAGACACTTCTGAAAATCAAATGAAGAATTCGAGTGCAAATCATAAAAAAGAAAGTTTTCTGAGAAACTGACAAAAGTAGGTGTTTGAATCGATGTCAGAAACCTTTAAATAGATTTCAAAAGAAAAATAAGGATTCCTATTCTATGAAATCTTTTAGTGTTTGATATAGTAATTTTTTTCGAAATCTCCAAAGGCTTCTTAATTCCTAAGCGTTTCTGAGCAATCGAAACCTTCCAAGGATGTTACACAAAGACATTTCTTGAAACGCTTAAAAAAATTGCTAGAATTAAAATATGTTTTTTTTTTCGTCTTCCAATGTCGATCGGGAAAGCTATTTTCGTTTTTGAGTTCTCGAAAACCTTCTTTTGTCGCCTTTGTTTTTTTTTTACAAAACAGTTATTTTTCGAGCACAAATCTTTAAAAATTCGAAAAATAAAGGAGCAACAGCATAATAACACAGAGCTAAGAAATCACAAAAAATGCATCAATATGGGTGATGCTACTAATCGAAAGACACGGACAGTAAATATGAGTATTTGTTTAAGACTGTTGCTCGGCAAACAGAGAAAAACATGCACTGTGGTGTTTATGGTTTTGCTGAGGCTTTAATTAATCATGTTCTGTTTTTTTGGTTTGAAACCATTAAAACAATACGCTCTTATTGTCGAAAACGCGATTCTTTGACTTGGCATTGCGTTTTTAGTGAACAAGTTCCAAGGTATTCTTGAAGAACAAATTCTTAGAAATCGAAGCGCGTTCTTCTTTAACAACATGAACACGAGTTAAGGCTTTTAAAATGCTTTAGTAAATTATTCAAATATATTCTTAAAAGATTGCATTGCCACTGCGGTAAAACATTTTATTTCTTTGTACGTTGTCTAAGAACGTGTTCTTATTTATTCGGAATGCGTTTGGTTACGTTCATCACTTTTACAGGAGATGTTTAAATGCATTCTTTTTTTCTCAGAATGCGCTTTCTCCTTTGTTGCTGTGTTATACCCTCTGACTAAAGAGGTCCTAAAGGGACACCTCGTCCAACAAATTTTTTTTGGTTTTTTCCACTAGGGATATACAGTTTTTCTTCTCAGAATGCATTCTTAGTCAACAAGATGCGTTGGATTTTTTCGAGAATATTCTCTTGACTATTGTTTTTCGGTTGTATAGTAATTGGACACTAGAAATTTTCGTTTCATCTTGTTGTTCATAAGCTTTGTTTTCATGAGTCTGGTTGAAACTATCATCGTTTTTAAGTACAAAACATTCAGTATAGGAGACTACGTGTAATGAAAAACGAAAATATATATAGAATAATGAAATCCAGAGCAACCTATTGTTGTATTGTCGAGTTTGTATTCATTGAACGTAAAAGCAGAAAATCGAAAGCTCGTAACCACGCAATTTTGTTTTTTTTATGGCTGACTGTGTTTTGCCTACATGGTTTATATAAGTGTTAGAATTTCTAGAAATTGTTACGACTTAGAGAAGGTCACAGATCCTTGGTTAAGAAAAGGAATCTCGAAACCGCATTAACTCAAAACGAATCGACCTTATATTCTCATGAAAACATCGCCTATGTTGTACTCTTCTCCCATTGAACCCGATGTCTCAATTGTTACTAACCTACAAAGAATTAAGAATCGGTTAATGTCTAATTAATTCACTACTCATATCCATTTAAAAAAAGACAGAGTGTGAGTATTTGTTGAATAATTTTTGATAGAAATTAGATATAGAACTGCGGTTTTCACCATGCGAAACAGGTTGTGTCAATGCATAGTGCCATATAATATTCAACAATATTAGTTCATAATTCGATCGTCATTCAATGATCTTTGAAAAAATACTGAAAGCCCTATGATGATTACATCAAGTTTTAATTATAAGGAGTGCGACAGATCCGCGAGCTCAGGATCTAAAAATCTACGCAAATCTGAAATGTATACCTTGTTCCGTTCAAAAGTTATATATGTAACATGAAGCATCATGAGCACATTTGCGATCATTTTCGAAGAATTTCAGAAGTTTGCAGGCGCATATCTCCTCTTGGACATGTCTCAAGGGTCTGTAATCTTTATTGTAGACCCAGTTTTGTCTGCGATTTTCATCAGTAATCTTGAAGCTGTCAAGTGTTTCTGTGACTAATCCGATATTACCTGTTCCATCATGAAAAAAATGAAGACCAGCTTAGAAACATTCGATATATACTTTGATCATCGGAAATTGCAGTTTCTACCATGTGGTCTCTCCCGTAAGGGTGTGGGCGTGGGCATCGATGTGGGTTGATGTGCCTGTGCCTGAAGGTCTGGCTGTGCCGATGAGGGAGGATCACACCCACGTCCACACCCTTCTATAAGAAGAAATCTAAGATTTTACTATTTTTTGTAAATATTGTTATTATTGAAATTCTGAAGATAAGCATTATTTTGATACCTTAGCAGAAATTTAGCAATGAAATTTTTAATAAAGCATGTCGAATACTTTTTGTTGTTTTCGATCAATATATGTAATCTTTTACTAATGTTGATTATTGTAACTCGTGAGGGTGTGTGAACGTTCTATTCTCAAAGGGTTTTATCTCATAAATCAGATGGATGAAATGACATGCTTGATCAGTGTTGAAATTCATCGATTGCGGAACCAATTAACCTCAGCGAATTGATAACCACTACTTGCAAAAGTTTTACGTGACTAAATACTCGACAGACAGTTTCGATAGCGTTATATCCGGATGGGTTCGTGTGAAAATCGAACATTGACAGTAATGTTATTTGTTTAATTGGTGTAATGTGTCTTTCTGAATGGAGAAAGGAATTGTCAATCGTGTTCAGCAGTGATGATTCAAAGAGGCGAAGCGTGACAGAAGCCTCATAATGGAAGCATCGATTTCCGTACATAAAAACAGAATCAAGTGTCATATTTGACTAGAATCCATCATTATATGAAGAGTTGTCAGTGAAATACGAACTGACATGTGCAATTCTGCAAAACGAAGTCCCCCAAAAAAATTCAAGTTTTTCTCTCTATTTGTTTTTTGACGAGAATGTTGAATACCGCAAATATGATTTTGACACCATCGCACAACTGAAGTTTTGAGCGATTCTGAACGATTCATCTGGAGGTTCACTTTCTAGTTCAAATTTTTATTTATTAACAAAGAACTCTTTCACAAAGATCCAAAGAAAAGTGCTAAGAGTCGATTATTTGACACAGACAACATTCGATTGGAAAATTTTTGAAAAACTTCGAAAACAGTGTTGCACATATTTGAGAATGCCAGGGCGCAAACCAGTTGCAGGCGGAGGTGTTTCCTTTACCCGCACACGTCATCGTCCGGACACGAACCTGAGATGAGAGAACGCGTTTGTCATTATGTTTTTCAGAGTCAAAATCTAAAAACCATTCAAAGTCGAATGCGTGTCTTTGTCCAAAAATCGAGAGCAGAAACGGCTGTTGTTCGACATTTTCATTTCAGTTTACGTTCGTTCGCTTCTGTGTCGCTCTTTGGCCGAAGTCGAAGGTTACATTTCTGAGAGGGAGTGCGCGCCGAAAATCTCGAAGTCGACCGTGAGCATGAACCAGAACGAGCAGTAGATCGAGATGGAAATTGGGACTCGCGAGCAGGCAACCTTTCTCTGATAACACTATTTTTGCTCGTTGTTCGGTGTGGTGTTTGTGCATCGGCCTTTGGTGGAACTCGTTTTCCCTTAGGCAAATCGAGTTGTTGCACTGGTTCGAGTTCTTTGAACAGATTCTGCTGTAATGCTGATGCAAATATGTGCTGTTCTGAATGCTTTCCATTCGGATTGTCTTGATCTGTAGTAGTGACTGTGTCGGGAACTATTCGTTCAGGTGAGACAATTTTTGCGGGTGGATCAAGAACGGATAAAGCTTTTGGCTGCCATCTGTGTCCTTCGTAAACGATCCATTTACTTAAGCAGAGTAGAAATTTCTCGGCATAGACATGTTGTAACCATTTCTCAGGAAGCTGCTTATAGCCATAATGGGCACCGGCCAGTTGTCCGTAAATGGCGGCCGTCGTATCGGTATCGTCGCCCAAATTAACAGCGGCCAGAGCACCCTTCTCGAACGTTTTTTCGGACCAAAATGCCCACAAAGCAGCTTCGAGAGCATTGACGATATATCCTTTGCCTCGAATACCTTCATTGTATCCGCCTTTTCGCTTGAAAGATCCTTCAGCAATCGCCATAACCTCAGGAACGAGAGGAACTTGACCAAACCAACACTTATGCTTCTCGTAGAACGTCTTGTCGAGCAAATCTTTTTTGGTTTCACCGCGTAGTGCAGCGACGATCAATGCGCCATAATAGCGACATGCATCATAGGCCTTCTGATCTCCATGAGTAATGATGCCGCTCTGTCCCGAATATTCGACCGCCGACACCGGATCTTGGTGGAAGAAAAGCGGTACGGGCGTCAAACGCATCAGGGCGCCGTTGCCTGCAACACCATCGCTGCTGCATTTGACATCGAACTGCTCGAGGAGACGGGCATTTGAGAGAAAGTCGAGTTGGTCGAGCGGAATTTTGTGTTCGGCAGCGAAACATTGTTGGCGGCGTTTGAATTCGCGGAGTGAATCGCTCGTTGCTGCGCCAATATCAAAACATTTACCGGTTGAAGACATATAACCATGTTGATGCCACCATTTGTAGCGAACGAGTTGATCGTAGGCAATAAAATCGCCACGGCAAACCAACGAGATTCCAAGACAAAGCGCCATTGAAGTGTCGTCGGTGAACTATAACGATGCGCTCTATTTGTCAATAATGCAGTGCGGTGAAATTAGTGAGAATTTTCATGAAGAAATAGGACTCATTACGAATTTATGCATCCCCAAAAGTGGAATCACATTTGAAGGAAAATAGAGCAAGATGAGTGGGAATTTACCTGTCCTTTCTTGAGACCCCAGGTTCCTCCGCTGCTTAGCTCGATCACGGGATGTTCGACGAGGAAGTCTCGTGGCCGAAACTCGACATGAGCGCCGAGAGCGTCACCCAAAGCCATTCCGACGATAGATCCTTGAGCGCGATTCAATATGTCGCCACTGATTGACTTAGATGGGTTTTGCAGCTGGTCTTCCAATTCGTGCGGCTGTTTGATCTGTTGCGGATCGTTCGAGGAAAATTGCAAGTCGAACCAAAACTTATCTAAACACAGAAATGTATTCGTTAATAGTTTGCATCGGCGAAAACACATGCTCACTCACCTGTGCAAAATTGACATAACGGATGAATTTCGGACATTGCTAATATATCTGCAATTGGCAATACGAAATCAGTCATATTTATCGCAACTTATTGCACTAGTTCGCGCAGTGCGCTACTTTTTCTGGGCGAATTCGTATTTAGCACTGTGAAGCCATGTCTTAAGAAGAACTCTCAGCCGGTTTCTGTTGTATCTCGAGAACGGTATTATTATATCTCCGGTTGCACCAAATCTACAGCGTGAAATAACAACCGATGCTCATCGATTCTCCTCATCAATTCGATTTGATCGGATTTATCGTTTTCAAAATCGCGACTCTCTGGAACTCCATACCATCATCCCTGAGGCTTACTATACCGAACTCGTTTAAAGCGAATCAACCGAGTTCCTACTTGTCAGTAACTTAAGCAGGAAGGCGACGAAACGTAAAATATAACTTTGACCAGCGCAATCGCTCTATTTTATCGTTGCTCGTAGTCAAAACAAACGTGTGGGCTGAAAGACATGCATGATTGTTGTTGTTATTGACGCAAATTCACCACCCACCTCCAAAAGAAACGAAAGACCACCTTTAACACATGTCACGTTTCGTTGTTGATAAAAATAAGAAGCAAAGTCGGTTGCTGAAAAAGTTGCTGTTTGAAAAAAGAATACCATTACATGAATGCAATCTTGCCAACGACAAAGCAGAACGAAAAAAGCACGTCACATTTTTACTATTGTTAGGTATGATTCATGGTTGCTACTATAATCATGCTGTGTCATCTTAAACAACAACGCCACTTTACTTGTCACTCATTTACGTCAAAAAAACATCTTGTGTGCGGGTGGATGTGAGCAAGAATGTAGTGTACTCAATTCCACCTATGGGTTGATTCAGATTGATTCTGATCTAATTTTTAAAAGGTTTGACGAACATTCTTCGGGTTTGGAGAATTCAAATTTGAAGCCTTATGTCCCAAATATTGAACTCCACCTGATCGAGAGCTCTCGTAGGCAGAAGTTTGATTATAGTCTAATTCTCGAGCCTAAAAGGACTAGCCTTGTTTATGTTAATTATATCTTGATCTCCATTTGCGTAGACTACTTCTCAAGACAAAAAAAAGCTGTTTGGATGAAAATGTTGGCGAAGGAGTTTTATCGAATGACAAAGAGTCGAAAAACCAACGAGATGGCTGATTTATTTCGGATCTAGTAACAATATTACCGCTATCTTTGGCGAAATATATAATAGCTAACCAACTGCTTGGTTGGAGGTGTAACACATGGTCTTGCAAGTTCATTAAAAACTGTTTATGTCGATGAAGATGTGCTGAGACCAGCGATTTTGTGTTTTCTATCATCTTATGACAAATTGTGAACATAGCTTTGACGATTTCGTTCTAACTACGACTCGCCGCTTTATTGCTCTCTCTTTGCTCTTATAACTAGTTAGTCTCTACTTTTTTCATGCAATACTCATCGAATCGAGAACAACTTAGTGCACAACAATTTAAAGATCAAGTAATTCAATATTCAATCAACAATAAAGATTTGCGCAAGGAAGTAACGATGAGCAATGACATTTGGCGACTAGTCGAACATTGAACATGACTATTGTTCTGAACCAAAGCGATTGTGATACTTGGTGTGTCTAAGAGCAAGAAGATGTCGTGTATTAATGTTTTATCGGCTCACGAAGTCGATTCATACCATGTGTCTCTAAAACTGTTGAATTCTTCTTCCAGAATATTTTAAATATTCTTGAAACCTGTTCGAGCCATTGATGCTTCATTTATTTCATTAGGAAAGTTACGCTTGATATAACTTGAACCAAAATTCACATGGCGTAAGGTCTGGGGGCAGCGATGGATACGAAATCAAATGAATACATTGTTGTGTTAAATGCTTCATAGCTTCTGGATGAATATGGTGTCTAACATTATCATGAAGTAATTTTGCACCTTTTCCACCTCATGACTTTCTCTATTTTCTCATATCATTGACAACAGGTTCGAAGCAATTTTCAATATTATAGTTGTGATCTATAGTCTTACCTTTATCTACAATATGTATAAGAACAGGACCGTTTTTGTGTAAAGAATGTAGAAAATTAGACTTTGGTTCAAGTCTGTTTTGGTGAGCAATAGTCATTGGTGGTACACCTTGGCCACACACACACCCTAACTTGTACATTACCTTTTTTCTCGACGAATGTTCACTTATATTACTCATTTTTACCTAAACTTAGAATTCAATTTCACTGCTGAAAAACCAAAAGCAAACAATTAGAGCTTACAGAGTTTCTGAGTGATCTAAGCAATAATATTGTTTATACGCCATATTCTGTTCCTAGAGAAACATATTACGCCCCACCCCCCCCCCTGTAAAAAAGTCAATTTTCGGCAAAAATTTCGAAATTCAGATACATGCATGGAAAGAGAGTCCGCCTTCAGATCTTTAATAAACGACGAAAATCTGTATAGAGATTCCGTCATCCCCTATTCGAAAAATAAGCTGTTTTCACAATAAAACGAAAATCTGTTTCGCTTTTTCGGAAGTGCAACCCAAAATTTTGTCTGGGCTCATCCTATTTATATACAAATTCTTTTTGTGTTGGAAAGAGCATGTTAAGATGCAGGGCACGACAGAGTCTCTTTTTTAATTAACCTTTATTTTTATTATATATACAGACACGTATGTGGCTAGACACCCATTTTTAGCGCTTTGTTTTAATCATCGAACTTGTGATCCTCTTTCTCTGATAAAAAAAGTAAGAATTTAAAAAAAAGACTCCGGTAGGCGATACATCCTGACATGTTATTTAAAAGAAAAAAAATGAAATGTATAGAATGAGCCTGAACAGAGAATTTTGGGATACCAAATGAGCTATTTTTGACCTTTGTTTCGTGCATATCTCCTTCAAACATCACGGTACAGGACTGAAAATTTTATGATAGCTTCTCCACTATAGGCCCAACATATCCTGAAAATTTCATCTGATTTGAACGCACCTGGGCTGAGATCGGTTTGGACAGGGAGGGAGGTCTTAAATAATATTTGCCTCCTCTTTCACTCACAATTATTTCCTTTGAAAATATACCTGAATGCTTCAAAAAATGTTGATCCCTTCTCCAATCGTGATTATTTTAAAAAATTCTTTGCACTGAATTCTCGTCTTTACTGACTCACAAGAAAAGCGATTTACAACCGACTAATGACATTCATTTTTCTTCTTTTGTTTAGATCATTTTATCTACATTTGTAATCTACTTATATACAATCACGATGAAATTAAATTTAAACGAAAATACGATTTGGTACGATCAAATTCCGACAGTGAATACTTTGCTGTTCTGTTTAATTTTTCTGCGTTCGCAGCATCACGCATCAGCTTGGCTTTTTATACTCTTTTGGCGGCAGATGTCATCAATCATTTGTTTATACACAGATATCGAATTTCATATTAATATTTGTCGGAAAATTATATTGTGATTTTTCTTTTGAGAACTGTCTTTACTCTGTTTTATTGAACAAAACCAAAAGCTCGAAAGACTGTATCACCGATATTGAGTTTGAATGTAGCTACATATTGTCATTAATGTCGTTCTTTTTACAAATCTGTCTTATTCGAGAACTTTTGAAGTTAATTATTGATTGCAAGCGTGTATTCATCTATATTCTGTGGACAGCTTCATTTTTTACTTTTATTGGTCTTACGATTGGCAATTACTGGAAGTAGTGTTATCATTATTATACATGTTGGCTAGGAAGGGCGCAATCCTCCCACTGAGAGGGTTTGTCCTTCAAATGACAAGAAGAAAAACTTGATAATTATCTTAAAATTTCTGTCACTTTTCTAGCATATTATATAGCTCTAGGAATTCAGTTGACAAGGAATGAATGCACCGTTTACCTCTAATAGTTTTACTTGAAAAAAAAATCCCTGCTCAAAATAAAATGGTGCGTATGTGAACCATTATCAGCAGTTACTTACATCTATTATAAGTTTAGAATAATAATAATACAAAAAGTGTAGAGGGTGCATTGTTAGGAGAGGCCAAATCGAACCGAGTTTTGCTGATTCGAATTCAGTTTGGTTCGTTTTTCTTTTCTAAAAACCCGTTTGCATTTGGTTCGTGTTTGTTTCTTTCAAATCAATTCGAGTTCTGTTCAGTTCGAGTGTATTGCAAAAAATCGGTTCGTACTCGGTTCATTTTTGGTCTCTGGTTGTTAGTACAGGCTCTATAGGGAAAGTAGAAGTCTAATTTGTGTTCGAAAAGAATTAACATTCTTAGCATTTGATCGACAACATTGTAGCTAAAAAGCAGAAATTTTTATTGTGACATCCGAAATGTAATAATGGAATTTGAATCAAGCTATTCGAGCCACTGTTACCTATAAAAATATTAAATAACCAAAATACCAGTATTCCAGAATTTATTTACTGGGTTTAAATTTGTTTCTGAGCTGTCAATTGATGACAGACGACACTGAGAAAAAAGTGGCATAGGGAACCAACGAAAGTTTCGTAGGAAATCTACGAAGCCTTGAAAAAGTATCCCAGATCCTTGGCAAGTCCTTTTTAAGGTGTTTTAGGTCCGTAATGAACCTTAAAAGGTTTCGAATTCGTTACAATCTAGATTTTTTAAAATACCATTTTTTTTAGTTAGCGATGCATACAGAATCAAGCACTGATCGCTGCTCATCCCGGAGGAGAGACGGCACAGTGAACAGAGAAGGGGACAAGGAATAATTCTTTTAATGATTGCAACTAGTAACTTAATAATTATTTTGTGTACATATGGCTAGGACTTTATAATTTCTGGAAAATGAAGTTTTCGGCTTTTGAAAACTACGAATAACACAATAAAAAGTAGTTGTTTCATTATATTGTTTTTTAGCAAAATGAGACAACAATGCTTTTTCATATACTTGATACAATTATTAATTATCTATTATATGAATCTGCCATGTACTAATTATTCTTCAAGAAACTGAAATAGGTTATCATTAATGAAACGTTTCCAACTTTGACATCCTTGCAGACAAAACATTATTAGGTTACAAATTAGGCCTCATTTTATAGTTTTCATTCGATATTTATCTTAGTGTACGAATTACCTAAATACAAATCTTGAGACTTTTAAGAGAAAGCTCACTGTTTAGTTATAGTGGAACACTCATATATATATATGTCAAACATCTTTAGAAAAATAGTGTTTTAATAGTTTATTACTTGAAAAAACTCTCTTGATAGCAAATCATAACAAGCTTAGTAAGCGGTCAATGCATACAACTCACGTCAGAAGAACTACAGTTTTGCATATAAGAGAGACAAACTAAAACATATCTATTAATCTAAAATTGTTAGAAAGCCATATAAACCCTAGCGAGGATTGATTCCACAGTTGCATGTTTTTAATAATACCGGCCGTTTATGATCTAATTGGCTGACGTTAGTTACAAATAACACTTAAGCTCAATTAATAGTTGGGCTAGGTAAATGCTTACATAGAAGATACAGTTCCTTTTTTCAATTTTTTACTTATGCATCAGATAATATTTTGAAAATGTATAAAGGAGAACGAAAAAAGTGCTCAGGTTGGAATTAACGAATGTTGTAGGGAAAACATCAAATTCAAATGTTCAGATTTCGCGCAAGTCTAGTTACGACGTGTAAATGAGCTCTCTGATGCTATGAAGTTTGTCACAAAAAAATGAAATTATAGAAATCCATCGGATCAGTTTATAGAATTTCTCAAGTTTCAGCAACGTCTCTCTGATATGTTGTAGAGAAGTTTTACAAAAGTTATGCAAAGTTTGAAATCATTCTGTAATATGTCCTGAAACGTATTAAAATGAGTTTCCAATTATTTCATATTTTCTAAAGTTCTGTTTAAAACCTAAATTTCTCGATACTCATAATATGTGTTGCAATCTTTGTTAACTTTGGCCACAAAAATTATTCACTTCTACCAACATTATCTGTTTCGGACGAAATTCAAAAAGATCGTGCAGCTCGGCATATTTTTACGAACGGGAAAATTATAAAAGTATGAAACCAATCATATTACACCGTCGGACAAAAGTATTTTCCTTTATGTCGTTTTATGCTGCCGTGCTTTGCATCAAATTTATTCCTGAGTAAAGATATGGCATGAGAGTTTTATTAGCGTAATATGTACACCAAAATGAAATAAAACTTTCATGTCATATCTCTACTCAGTAATAAATTTAATACAAAGTTTGACATCATAAAAAGACAAAGAGGAGAAAGATTTCTATTCGTAGGTATTCGTCTTACAAGGGAACCTATGCATCATTTTTTCATATAGTTAATTCCTAAGAAAGAGTTAAAGAATCGATTGTAAAATGAGACGGTGAATATAAAATCAGAAGTTGGTATACGTTTACTGTTTATTTACCTATTCAAACCTTGATGGTCTAGAAATATGAGTGATCACTCTATAAAAATTGTCAACAAATTTCTTTAGAAGGTTAGATTTGAGACGCAATATCTTAAAAAGGCTTTAAGCATGTATTTTTGCGCATTCACTGAAGATAGATGATGGCATGCTCTACTAAATAACAAATTAAAACTTGAATTGACGTTTCAGAAAAATCTGACTAAATAGCTGCATTATTGATCAGTACTTATCTTTTTACTATACTGGGTGTAAGTTTTTGATTTTATTATAGTCCAAAGAAGTTCAAGAAGTCCAAATGACCTGTCATACATAGTATGTTAAATACATGAAACTGCATAACTGTATAATAACTAATGAATATAAGTAGATCCTCAATTAAAAACATACATTTTACTTATATGACCCAATTAATGATATTCATCTATTTTATATACATTGTGGTATCTGCTTACTTGACAAACACTCACTATCAAGCAGCGTCCAAGATGTACTTCAATGTAGCACCATAGTAGCTTCGATGCTAGCTATGCTATAGACTTAAATCTCGAAAGTCGATTTTTTCGTCCGGCTGTCCAACGTGGGACGGAGAGGGAAGGGGATCTTAAGTGATTCCACGTCGCGATTCTGGAATAAAAGAGTAGTTACCCGAGCAAAAGCCTTTTTGGGCAGTTCGATGTTCATTCGCCATCCATATGCATCTCATTATGATACAAACGCTATTAGAGTTCAAAAAGAACATATACTGCTTTCACCGAAAATAGGAGCTTATCAAAACGACTGCACATAATAGTATGTCCGATATCAGAGTGAGTGCTTTGTCATTGTTAGGCATCGAGAGAGAGATTATGGTTGATTATGAAAAGAAAATTCATAATTTGTCAATTCGGCAGAAGAACAGTCATATATGTGAAACTTGAAACTTGAATTCAACTATTCAACTATTCAGGTATTCAACTATTCAAATTTTCACTTGTCACGTGTTCTGCGAATATTCAGTGGGGAAGTACTTTTCTCCACCTAACACACCTTTTATTTCAGCGTCGCGGCGTGGGGGCGCTTCCCGCCCCCCCAAATAGCCGCGACCCATACTCATATCTGTGTACACAGTGAAGTCTTTCTTGAGAGTACCCTTAAGAGGTACCCTCGAGAAGTACCATTGAGGGATACCCTTGAGGGGTACCATTGAGGGATACCGTTAAGAGGTACTCGAAAGAGGTATCTTCGAGGGTACCCAGAAGAGGTGTCCTTGAGAGTATCCGGAAGAGATACCATTGGGGTACCATGAAGAGGTACTCTTGATGGTACCCGAAAGAGATACCCTTGAGGGTACTCGGAAGAGATAGCATTGGTGGTACCCTGAAGAGGTACTCTTGATAGTACCCTGAAGAGGTACCCTTGAGGGTGTGGGTGCGGATGGGGTGTAGCTCAAAAGAAGATGAAAACCGACACCCACACCTACTCACACCCACACCCACTCACACCTACACCCACTCACACCTACACCCACTCACACCTACACCCACTCACACCTACACCCACTCACACCTACACCCACACCCACACCCACTCACACCCACTCACACCCACTCACACCCACACCCACACCCACACCCACACACCCACAACTCACACCCTATGTTCAATATTAAAATGTCCGCTGTTCATGATTTCGTTTTTCGTTGAATGTTTTAAACGCGTTTTTATAAGTTCTCTTATTTAATTAAGTTACATATGAGAGGAAGAATGCTAACTTTATACTTTCAGATTGCTTAAAAGCTAAATAGTTAAGATGACTTTTTCGTTATTTTAGTTCTATTCATTTCGTTTATTATTATCCTACTAGTTAGACACTATTCTTTGTTTATCTATTTCAAATCAGAGACTGATATCAATGCAAAAGACTTTGCCATATTGCAATTTTACTAGCAAACAGCTTTTTTTCCGAAATTTCTTTGTTGAAAGAAGTATTTTTCTTGAGCACAAGACATCAAAAACATGTTGCGATAGTCTTAATACTGTTTGAGAAACAAAACTGTAATTTTTCAAATCATTGTGGTTGATTGAGGTTAGGATTTGAATGTAGGTGTAAGTATCGGCTGGTTGTGGCTGTGATTGGAGAGAAGATTCGCATGATCATTTACACCCACACCATTGTTGGCTCGGATAATATGAGATTGGTTTGGGCACAGTATATGCTTAGAGTCGTATTCTTACTTTTTTAAAGCTAAGAATAACTGATGGTGTTTGAAAAACAAAACTAGGACATCGCTTAAACATGACATGTGTATGGGCATAGATCTTCTGCATCGTTCCATGAAACAAGTTGTTGTTTAGTGTTTATCGAATTTTACTGTTTTTCAAAATTATCATTAAATGTTCTCCGCAGCTATTGCAAAGTTTCATTGATCATTATGAATCGCTCGATGTAATAGATCACTTTTTTTCTATAACTTCTATCAGACGCACAGTACTTACACACGATATAATAGACTCAGTTGAGTATGGCAAAAATGCTTCTCATAATTCCAAAGCAGCCAGAAGTAAGGATTGTGGATCGTTTGCTACAGTTTGCGAAGTATGAAACTCTTTGCCTTATATCAGTACTGTTCATTATATTATATCGAAACTCGTATGATCACCGTTCGATAAACTGTATAACAGAGAGCCAATGCTAAAATATTTCTTAACAGGAAAAGGATGCTATAGTGCTTTCAACACTGATGCACCAATTAATTGTCAAGATGGTGCTACTTTTGGCGATTATACTCTACCTATTTGTACTACTGAATTATGCTGACGATTTTGTACATCATATGTATGATGCTTGTTAGCAGATGTGATTGTGTTTCAGCATGTGAAGCACCATCAAAAACGCTCATTTGAGTTCAAAACAATGAACTTTTTGAGATCAGCCTTATTCAATGAAATTAAGCGACGATTTTTTTCAGTGAACAACAAACAAGATATCTTCAATATTTGTTTACAGTAACTGCGCATTGCTTTCAATCATATTGGAAAGATAACAATACTAGTGATGCTCACTCACTAATCGTTTTTCTTACATTATAAGTTTTCATCAAGATCAAAAAGTGGTTCAGGTGATTGATTCTTGTTGTGATATTACAATTGTTTGTAGGAGAAAATTCATGACAAATACTTACTAAATGCATCGTTCTCGTATAATTCTCCAGCGGAAAGGACTCAATATTGATTGTGTGCTGTGAAGAGAGATGTACAACAGTGCTATTATAATCGATAGAAACACGGTTAGCATTGTATTGTTTCCACGCTGATGATACTCAAGCCGAAAATGCCGAGCGCTTTCCATTTTCTAGTAGACATCTATGTCGTATTCTATAACGTCGACAAACTTGAATAAAAACTACGTGGAAATGTCTGTCTAAAATGCGCTTAAAAATTTATTGAATGTCTCATTTTGAAGTTATAGAGAGTGTGTATATGAGTGTTGGTGTGTGGTTGTGGACCACAATCACATCGACACCTATATTCACACCCATGCCCACACCCACTCACATCCGGATTGTGTTCGAAAAGATTGACTTTGCTCATGCGGGATAACAAAAGTGTTCTTTGATAATCGAATGTTGCTTTTGCGCATCACATTATTAACAGAATACATTATAAAGGGTGATGATCCAATAGCTTCAAAAAAACATTATGTTTTTCTGATAAAAATTGCCATCGGCGAACTGTGTGGTCAATATGAAGATGCACGAAGAGGTCATTATTTGAAAATATTTCTTTTGTTTCATACTGAATTCAATGTCGCTCTTTGTCATCATAATACATTCTGATGTCATGAGATACGATGTCTTCTGGTATCATTACAGACCGAATATGAAAAACAAAAAGTCAAAAATTTATCTTTACAGTGATTTTGCATTTCTTCAATAGAAAGAGGAAAACAAGTTCACATGCTGAAGAATTCTACTTTCAAAAAAAAGCCTGACAAGTCCATACCAATGTTGAACTTTTCATTGAACTCTTTTTATGTGAAGCGAAGCATCAAGTGATGAAATCTTACAAACATATCGTCTAATTCTTGAGCAGCTCCTTTTTTAAGAGACGCCCGTTAAATTGACATTTTTTCAGCTTTGGCAAAAAATCACCGATGAGTTCCTCCCATTGTTGATGATCGTCGGAATTATTTGCGCCCAGATATAAGTGGGATAAATTAGGTAAACGTTGTAAAAGATCACAAACTGTCTTATATGGAAATCCTGATATTTTTAATGTAGTGATAGATGGAACCGATGATGTCAATCTGAAATCAGGATAATAAGTCCACGCAGATACGGAGAAATGCTGAAGATATGGCGTTTGTTCAAATAAAGCCGCCATTTCGCAATACGGATCATCAATGTTCCAGATCGTTAAATGTGTTATAGTTGATGAGGCTACTGTTGGAGGAACGAATAATGCTTGATCATGACAAAATGTTATTGAATTGATAAAGTAACAATATGAAAGCTTTGGTAAACTCCAAATGATATTGATTAGAGGAAGAATAGTTACTCGGTTATAGCCAAGAGTACAATAGTCCAAAGTTAGATGAGTAATATGAGGTAGTTGAGGTAATGCTATTTGGATTCTATCAAGCATGTGATTAACACCAACTCCGCACAACATCAGTGATTGTAAATTAGTGAATTGTTGCAGAGTTAAACCATTTGCATAAAAACAATCAATTTGTTCCGACATCACAGAATTTTCGGAAAGACATAACGAAGTGATTTGGTTGAATAGTAATTGAACATAACGGTGACAGATTGTCTCAAAGTCCTCTTTGTCTATTGATCGAAAATCGATGCCGTGTGTATGAATATGACAGATAATGAGAGAATCAAATCGTGAGTTGAGATTACCAAATGCACGATAAAGTTCTGGTAGGGTAAAAAAGTTGAATAGATCAAAGAATAGTTCGTTGGCCAATGATTCCAGCTTCATTTCCTCTCTTATCTTCTTTCAGTGTATATTGAAATAATAATAAGAGTGAATGTGAAAGAGAATAACACTCGTCTAAACGTTTGACGCTGTTTTGTTTTCTTTTACGGTTTTTTTCCTTATTTGCAATATACTGTGTAGTGAAGATGGAATTATATAGTTTCATCTTGATTTTATTCCAATTGTGGTCATCCATGCTCTGTTATGTTGGACAATTCTGTGGCATCAGAACAGTTTGAATGTAGTTAACCATGATGTCACTGGAAAAATCCTTGTGTTTTTTTTCGTTCTCTTGCATTTTCTTCACGACATGCATTCAAGGCCGATGGATTCTGATTATGATTCACTTCAGCGAAAGTCTTACAATGCATTGGTCAGCATTGTTGGGTTACGAGAATTCTATTAAGTTTTGGTGGAATACCTAAATGATAAGTCAAATACTCGTTACCGAATCAAGATAGGCAGTGTCACTTTTTAAAGAGAAAAAAGCGATGAATGCTAAAGTCTAACTCACAGCAAGTGCACAAAATAAAATAGGAAGGAAGAACGAAAAAGAACAACCTAATAGGCTACATAAAAGCCATTATAACATGACCAGTCTATAGAGGTCAGGTCATAACTTGGGATCAAATTCGTACTATATATCCTTTTAATCTTTTGTTGTGCCCTCTATTTCGACTGATTCCCCTAGTTTACCTATATTGTTTCCGAAAAAATAGAAAAATGTTCAGGAACTTGTCATATCTGTCTCATATAATCTCTATTCATTAAGCAAGTCTTACACAAAATACAATTTAACTTTGATGTACGTATCACATGTATGACAGCAGTATCTCTTACAATCGGGTACTTATTCGTGCTTGTTCACTGGTATAATGATGCATTAGTAAAATGATTGAAATTATGCGTACAGGAGGTTCAGAAAGTAACAAAACAAAGAAAAGTTTGAATACATATCTCGACCATGTTTTGACCAAATGGGCTGATACTTTTACCACTGATAAATGAGTATGCAAAGCTCATATTCATAAGAAAAACATTGTAAAAGATTGTTTTTAGGTGGTACAACTAACTTCAACAACAAACTGTAACATTTAGCGACTTATGGAAAAAAACAATATATTTATTTCCTTTGTCAAGAATAAAACGACATGTAATTTTTTCGATTACTTCTTCACACTAATGTCGTTTGGTCTCATAGTTACACTACAAATACATGTCTTGTTACTTAGTGTACTCTGAAAGTTTCAGCCATTGGCAAAACATGCAATATTGGTTTTTAATGATTCGTGAAAGGTTACAGTTTTTTGTTGAAGTTAGTTGCACTACTTCAAAACAATTTTAGAGAACGTTTCTCTTATGAATATGAGCTATGCATACTCCTTTATCAGTGGGAAAAATATCAGCCCATTTGATCAAAATATGGCGGAGATATGTATTCAAACTTTTCTTTGTTTTGCTACTTTCTGGACACCCTATAGTATTTAAATTACGAAATTAAGTCTGTGTTCTAAAATACTCGTTTAGAATTTCGATTGATTTGGTTGTCTTGTATGTACACATGTGTTTCTAATAGAACACACTAGTTCACCAATCCTAATAGTAACTTCTCTATTAAAGCAAATGTGTGATTCTTTATTTTTTGCGTTTGAATGCCGAACTATCAAATGTAAAATGTAAGAAATATCCTGTAGTGTTATTTTATTTCTTTCACTAGAACCATGTCGAAAAACTACACGAATTAACCTGTTGAGGGCGAACTTTTTTCTCATAAAAAATGAAATTGTGTTGCGAAAATTAATTATATTTTGAAAGTTATTAATGGTCATAATTATTGCCCTTAGACCTCATTTGAAAGATGCAGCTGGTTCATTTTTAAATGAAAAAAAACGTAGGAAGAAAAAAAACTAAAAGTTTATCAAGGTATGAAATTCCTCGAAGCAACGAACTACACAAAGACCCAAATCACAATCTTGACACATATAACGCGAATATGTTCTCTTTTTAGGTCGTCTATTAGTATGTGCACATACAACACATTGTTTCTGAGAAGTTTTTCTTTCCGTTGTTTGAGGTACAAGAGAAGGAAAATGTCTAGCAGTGAGTCGAGTTGGTTTATAGCCGTGTACAGGATGCCCAATTGTAGGTTTTGAAATATGATAGTTTTGTAAAATTTCACGTTTAAGTTGCAAACGAAAGTCTACTAATTCAGGTCTCTTTTCAGTTTCCGTTTTGTAAAGCAAATATGAGTTGAAGACTGATAAATCAAACATATGAAAAAATAATTTTCTATACCATGTGAGCGATTTTCTTACACATTCAGAAAAACTAATCTGCATGCAAACTTTGTCAATTGCCCTTCTGTTAGAATTATAGCCAATGATCGAAATTGGTTTTTGAATCGGTCGCTTAGTTTTTGTGTCATTTTTTCCAGTAAATCCCATATGAGGTTGATGGATAGTAGATAGCAATATAACTTCTCCTGTATCATACCATTTCAGTGCCAGCATGTTGTTTGTACTTTTATAAACTTGTTGACCCTTCCTAATTTGTTCTTTGAACTTAGGTAAGCCCACTCTATTTACTTTTACAGGACCACATGCTCCAGTTGATCTTGCATGTTATGTTTCAAAAAGTGTAGGACTTGTGAACCAACTATCTAAGAATAAATTATGACCTTTATTTAAGTAAGGCTGCATCAAAGTCATAACAATTGAACCAGAAACTTCGACATGTGGAAATTTCATCATGTCAGTAGTGACTCCTGTGTAAATAATGAAATCTAAAATCATTCCAGTGCGAACATCACATATGAAGTATATTTTGATTCCGAATCTGCTCCTTTTAGATGGAATGTATTGTTTGAAACTAAGTCGACCTTTCTACAACATCAAGCTTTCATCAATGCACAAATTTTGATAAGGCACTAAAATTTTTCTGAATCTTTCACGTAAATTAGTAATTATCGACTTTATTTTATATAGTTTATCATCAGATTGTTGGTATTCGTTGTCATTGAAGTGTAAAAATCATAGAAGTAAAAGAAATCTGTCCCTACTCATGATATCTGCAAACATAGGTGTAGAAATCAAGGAGTCAGTAGACCAGTAGTCTTTCATTCGATTTTTTTTATATGGGTGTGGGTGTGGTGTGGGTGTGAGTGTGAGTGTGAGTGTGGGTGAGGGTGTGGGTGTGTGATGTGGGTGTGGGTTTAGGCGAGAACCACACCCACACCCACGCCCTATATGATATTAATAATAATATATTGTATTAAGTTAATTCTCAATTTTAATAATATTTTTATCGTTTTTCTTAGAATAAGGCATAGAAAAAACTTTTCAGAAAAATAAAACGTCAATTCTTTTTTTTTATCATTATAGATATATTCTCATGATATATGAGTCATTAAAATTTATGAAAGAGATATATAGAATATTAATCTTTGTTGATGTTTTATGTGATTTTATTTTTTCATTTATGTATGAAACTTATGATTAAGGATGAAGATTAGTGAAATGTCCAGCTGAAAGACAAAAGCTAGTGAAAAAATTAGTTTAGGATACAGAATATGTTTACTCCAGACATGTTTTCTTCTTCTTAAATACATGCAATATAGTAGAACCAATTCAAAATGCTAATATTTCAATCATCTCATCGATACAGTGACATGATTACAGATTGCTCTTACTTCTTGTTCTACTAATTTTCGTATAATGTTTATCCGATAGATTATATATTCATTTAATACATATATAATAGTGAAATATGCTATTAATCAACCCAATATGTGAACTTTTCAGCTAAATTTTCTATGCCTCTTCGTAAGAACAAGCATAATATAACATTTTTTTTTAATATACTGAATTAACTGATATTGATTTAGTATTTAGTTCAATTGAAATAACTTTATTGACCGGTGTAACTTCGATAGCTTCTCTTGGCATATGCTTCACGTATTTCGGCACAGATAATTTACACACAGTTTCCAGAAGGTGGCTGTTTTATTTGCATATTCATAATATGATTCAATAAAAACATTGAAACAAAAGGAAGCATATTTATCATGAAGAACGAAAAAGAAGCAGAAAAAAAGCTACCAAAAATTTTATGAAATCTAAGATAAAACATTTAATTCTTTTTTTGTTTGTTGAGTATTTACCTTTGACAGAAAAAGAAATCAAAGACATGAGGTAACCGAAAGCACAGGAGCAATAAGTAAGCGATTTGTTCGGCAGGATGGAAGTTAGACAAAGAAAGAAAGTGACGAGTGAAATGAAGTGTATTGAAAGATTCATGGTAAGGATGAGAATGTGACTTTTAGTTTTACTTGTCTTCCAACGCTACGCATAGCCAGCTGAAAATACATCATAGTCCTCCTTTCCTAAAGAGACACGATTCACTGACCCATGTTTTTTTCCTTAATGTTCGTTTAGAATGTCATTAATTTCCTGGAATTCTTGGAATGAAAGTAACCTCGATCGCGTCATTGAACAAATTGATCCAGTGAGTTTTTTTTGAATTCCATCAACTTTGTTTGGCAGTAAAGGCATTGCTCGGTATTCTAACGTGAAAGCAGTAAAGTTAACCAGTGGTAATTGGGATTATTATACACCATTCAAAGGTTGGATATGTTATGGTTTAAATGCAGAAAAATTTGGTTCTACACTGGTAACCTCTGATGACTTTTCAGATGAATGGATTGTTGGATTTCACGGATTTAGACGTGATACACTACAATCCTTACAATTCATAACTCAAGAGCGCTTAAAAAGCGGCTGTGACACTGATAATAGACAGTTTGAAACCTCCAAAGACGTCGGACCTAATGCGCCATTCTTTAATTAAAGCACATGTGGAAAAGGTATATGTTTAACATCAAATCTTGAATATATGATGGACTGTAAGCTAATTGAACCAATAAAATATAATAAACATTGCTTTATACCAGTGGCTTTACAGTGTCGAATTCATTCCTTGAAGATTCGAATACCAGAGTGTTCAAAATATCGTTATTATATTATCAATGATTCAGCGTACGTTCGTCCATACGGAATTCTTGTTAAAGTTCTGACGAAAACCGATCCAATAACTATACTCGAACATCATAATTTCAATTTAGATGACGAAAACCATAACAACAACAATATGTCTGACGAAAATAAATCGTACATTGAAGATCTATCAAATGAATTATGGCTTCAAATATTCGATTACTTCGATTCAATAAATATTTTCCTCACATTTTATGGCTTAAATAAACGCATTAATCAATTACTTGTGTCCGAAAAACTCACTTCACTTTCACTTTCGAACTCGATCAGTCATTCAAATTTTATTCACAAATTTTTTCAGGTACATTTAACATTTCCGAGTTTGTTTAATATTTTTTTTTCATTTCCAATAAGGAACGAAACAAAAATCGACTTCAACAGAACTTTCTGTTTTCATATTCATTTAAAAAGGAATGTTTTTTTCTTAAATCAAATATTTTATTCATTCAAAATTTAGCTGTTTTTTATTTCTAAATGAAACGGATGGATATTATTTTTTGTTTTTAGGATCATCCATTGGAACGATTCAAACAAGTTCGACATCTCAGATTGACATACACATTTTTGGACACAAATGAATGTAATATTGTTAATCATCTCTCATCCTTCTCGGCTCTTAATTCGCTCATTATTAATCTTGATACTGATAGTGCAGAATTTAAATTAAAAGAAAGGCTCGTATGCATTGTTTTCTCTCAGCACTATCATTTGCTTCAACGATTATGTATAAATGGATATAATATGAAGGCAGAAATCATGGGCAACGAGTTTACATTTTCTTTTCCATCTCTTCTCTATGTACGAATAGACCAACTTGATCATTACTTGACTGTTCAACTCTTGAATCAATGTCATCAGCTTCGTTCATTTTCAGCTGAAATTTACCATGGTGAAATTTTTTCCCATTCAACATCTCAATCATCCACAAATTCTTCAGTCATAACTCAAGGCGAACTCAATAGAGAAATCGACGTCACGGAAAATTCGAATATTGAGCTCGTTCCAATCAGTACAACTCTCATAGCTATGACAACGTTGAATTTAAAATAGTCATCTTATGTTGATTATATTTGGTGGGAAAATTTTCTTAAACATTTATTTTCATGTTGCCCTAATCTATGCAGACTTTTTGTTTATAGTGTGTGTATAGAAGAAAGAAATTTGCTTGATGCAGATTGGTGAACAAATATACTTCTCTCCAACAAGAAATTGCAATTTATTTCTCTTAGTTTACATTGGGCGACACGCAACGATAAATCAGATTATGATAAACGAGTTGTTCAAAAGTTCCTATCATCAACTTATTTTAATCAACTCAAAGCCAATATTACACGTACTTTGGATAGTGATTTTCCTTATTTTCGGTATGATATTTCTATCAAGAATTAAGAATGTTTCTTATATTCCAAACTTATTTTTCATATAATTCTTGAAATGTTTTCAAATAAAAACATTAATCACTTTTTCATTAGAACTGATCTGCAATTAATTTAGCGTTTTTGTTGAAAGTATAAATGCCGTCCAATAAGCATAATCAATAAAACCCAAACGCATTTGCTAGCAAAGATCACTCAATTTATCAATATTATTGTGTACCGACTGTTGAATTAGATTGTTATTGATATTTTTCTAATGTGAAGATCAATGCAATTTAGGTACAGTTTTATAAAGAGATTGATCAATGCACTCATCGAACGTCGATGAACATTTGATTAAAGAACAATTTGAAGTTTTTAAATAGAAAACAGACAGTTAGTACAAACTCTTACCATTATTTTACTTTAACTTGCAGAAATCTGTTTTCATAAACGTTTGATTGCTTTTTTATGATCTTTATTACTATGAAAGGAGCTTTGAAAACGGCACGTATTCTACAAGGACTTATTAGACTAATAAAACGTTTTAGAGAGCTTCTCATTCTACACATTGTCAATAACATTTGTTGATAAACTTAAGTCAAATACTTCATTTTCATTGCGAAAATAAATCAGATACAATTTCTATTGAGATTATTTCTCATTTGTATAATATCTATTGTAGAGGATGGAATGTGAGTAAATTGGAGTTTCATATTAAGTACTTTTAAATTCAAATAATGATTTTCGCAAAAATAAAGGAGGCTATTGATTGAATTTCAATGAATATAAGGGAGATGCTCGATTTAGAAAGATTTATATCCAGTTAATATGAAAATTGTTCTAAATGATCACATGATGCAACAACAAGCGAGATTGAATGATTAAAATTTTGGATGAGGGTGCGGGTGTGGGTGGATGTAAGTAGGGTGAGTGTGGGTAGTGGGTGTGTAGATGTGCGCGTCGTGCGGATATGGGTTTTGGACGAGGGCAAAAAGAACATCAAGTCACACTAACCTATACCCTGAAAGCTTTTGGAATCATAAAATATATGATCAATAACATCATGAAATGTCAACGTATATATTGTATATGCATAATGCAAAAAAGTACTTAATTGAATTGGAGTTTTATAATCGAATTCTTCTATTATTTTATCGTAATCTTAAATAAAACAAGAATTATTTTTTTTGTTTACGATTTTTTTTATATACCTTCGTTGTATTGTTTATTATTCTTATCAGTTAATAAAACACCAGCAGAAAGAAGATGCAATTCTAAAGATATTTTATTAGGATTAAAATCTCCACTCCATATTATTGAAACATTTTTATTCCATTTACGTACATTGGATATTTTAAATTCCAAAAGAAAACAGATAATTACTTGTTGTTTCATAAAGTTGTTTAATCTCTTTGATCCGTTTTATTGCAATCATAGTTTGTAAACATTGAACAGTATGAGTTCAAGGGCAAAAATGTATTACATATTAAAAAACCTTCATCTAGTTCTTCTCGCCGTTCCAATCCTCAAATCTAAACAATTCATTCTTAGGTAATATTCAAGATTAGAATCTATATTCTGTAATAAACACAAAGTCTTTTTCTCGATGACGTCCTACGAAAATCAATGTTAGTTTTGAATTTCGTAGTTTCTGTAACACGAAATTAGTGGTAAAAACATCTGAGATGATATTTGCCAACAAATAGTTTGCCGACTGCATCTCTAAGTAATAAATTGAAAATTTTAATGCTAACCACCGGAGATTCAAGCGATTTCCAAATGTTAAAATATTTGTTTATCGATGGGAATGACTTCATTGGAACGAGTATATAGACTCTGATAATTCGGGGAAGTTTGTCACAAAATACAATTAGCAAGTCATAATCTTTTTGAAAATTATCTACAATGAAATTCGAGATTGCTTATCATTTTGCCACAGTTAATGAATGCAAACACCTAGCTGATATAAGAATTCTTTTCCTAGTTGAAAATCCTATAATGAATTTTCGTAAAATTCCTGGAAATTCATTACCGAGTGATTTTTTAGGTGACTGGTGAGTGTCTCACGTATGGCAGGGTGTGGTGAGGTGGGTGTGGATGTGCGTATGGGTGTGCCTTGTATTGGCAACCACACCCATGGGTGAAGCGAGCATGTTCTGTTTTTGTACCACCAAAATCGGTATGTACAATACTTGCCTAGGAAAAATTATTGTCGGTTAAATTGCTATCTTTAAAGGTGGCATTATCAAGTATACTGTTACTGAAATTGAAATTCGACAAGTCAAGATTGTTGAACGAAGTATTGCACAGATAGGCACCGACAAGTGATAGGGGGCGTAGTTTATGATGGAATGCAGCGATCTTACTCATATTAATCTTATCCAGTTCTGAATTAGATAAATCGATTGAATTAGCTCCGTTGGTGAATTGATTAAAATCATATAAAAAAAACGGATGAGTTCAGTGTTGCGCAATGGATCAAGTTGACGGATAATCGTAAGTCTTTTCACTCGGGTAATGAAAGCCATGATCGGATCAACAGTTAGAAGTCCTTTATTTTCTTTTAGTAATTGGTTGATATCATTCATGTATTTTATAAAAACTTTATCACGTAATATATCCTCGGCGAGTATTTTATCATGCGCAAGCCTTTCATCAGCAAGTTTCTTATCAAGGTCACACTGTAGTTGCGTAGTTTGTCGATCTAGTTCGCGTTGTTCGCAGGCAATCAAACGATCTTCAAGACTTTGTATACGCGAGATATTCAAGTCTTGTTCTCTCTGCTCTTTGGCCAATTGACGGTCTTCTAATCTTTGTTTTAAAGCAAGATTTTGCTGATCTAAAGTAATAACTGCCGAAAAAATCCCCAACGCAAGTGGAAGAATGAGACTGGTGGCAAATTTAAGAGCATCCCAAGAAGTGACAGCACAAGATTCATTTTTACATTGTCGACCAGAGGTCCACACAGGCCGATAGTCCTAGTGCTCTGTCTGGACCTCTGGTTTCTAGTCTTTTATTATTGTTGTATTCGGTTGAAAAAGTTGATAGGCCGTACAGGCCTCCAAAACGTGGCTTGTTTGGACCTTTGTTGTCGACCATCATGTAAGGATACTTTCATTATGATCAAATCTCGCTGCACTATACTTGTCTTTTCGTAAATAAAGGTTGATTTTTTTTCTCAGTTATACAACTACAGCCGATTATACAGAGATAGTTATAAAATTGGTGTCATGAATGCAGTACAAATATTGATGGCACGTTTGTAAATAGCAATATATAGATTATAATCACACTATTTTATAGTATTAGTTACATATAACAACACGTTCGTGATAATCGTGCAACGCAGTGACCAAAGCTGGCGCGTTCATAACGAAGCATATTTATAACCGTTATGACTGATACACTTCCTTTTCCTTCTCTTCTTTTCTTTACATGACTTCTTCATCAATATCTTGACCTTAAGGGTGTAGGTAGTTAGGAGTGAATGAAGACAAGATCAGCAACCTAATCCTCATACCTCCGCTCAATCACACTATACCGATCCCACACCCACATCCCACCCAAAATTTACGATGATGGTGGAACGAATATGAGTGCTGCTATTGAGCATAGTGCATCGCTATTTAACACGTTTTCATTATTGACAGATAATGAATATGATAATCGAATTTTATTACTAACTGATGTACATCCAAATCAAGGTTATTTAAAGGACAAATGCTTTGATACGCATATTGGACAATTAGCAAAACAACATATTTATACAACATTTATTAGTGTTAGTATTGATTTAAATACTCAACTAATATCGTCGATAACCAAACATCGTGGAGCTAATTATTTTTCTGTACATGATGTGAAAAGTTTTTATTAACTCTTAGACAAAGATTTTGATCTGATTTTAACATCATTAGTATTGAATGATAAAATGCAACTCGAATCGGATCTATTTAGCGTTGAACAGGTTTATGGTTTACCTGAATTGAATGAAACTAAAAAAGATGAATTAATCCAAATTAATACATTATTTCCATGGCCAACAGGTGATGAAAACAGTATTCGTTATGGGATTATTTTAATAAAATTAAAGGTCCAAAAGTTACATCAATAAAATGTGTTAGTCTAGCATGTTTTTCAGTAACATATGAAGATTGTCTCGGTAGAAGCTCTGAAGAAAAACAATGGATCCATATCCATGTCAATAATGAGATTAATTATGCAAATTCCGGTATTCGAAAAAATATTATCGTAGTTAATTATATCACTCTTTTGAAAAAATGGATCGTCGATGAACGAGAACGCAAATATAATTAAACAAACGTAATATTTGATTGAAATGAAAAGAATGCGGAAAATTTAAGTGCCTGAGAACGACAATTGACAAATCTGACTGTTTCAAAAGTATATCGAGAACACTTTAAACGATTTTTAGCCCACTCTGTATCGAAAATGGTCATACGTGATAATAAAGATTTGAAACTAGAAGTTAAAATTCTAAAAAAATTAATTAAATACGATCATTAACCACTTCTATTTTTTCACAAAACATTCACTTCATTTTTCTGTCTATTCAACAATAATATCTAAATAAGGAAATCTAAGCTAGTTGAAGTTGAATGTGATATATCGCAACGAGTCAACGAAAAAATTTATTTCAAGACTAAGTAAAAATATTTTGAATAAAATAAAAAGAAAGAATATTTTCATAAATCTTCTACTGTCTTCCAATATTCTTCCCAACCAATTCCTTCCTGAACCCAATCCTTCTTATCAGCAGGAAATAAAGCATCCATTACCATTTGTGCAATTTTCAAATAAGGCAATTTATCTTTATCTTGCGCACTATCAATTTTTTCCGCATAGATCAATGCTCTTATTGTCTTTGGTATATGTTCATCTGGATGTGTTAAACATTTGTCAATAAGAGGTAACCATGGATTTTGTGCATCTGAATACGAATGTTCTTTTGACACTTGATATTCATTGCATAAATAATTTAAATTTAATTTTGGTCGTCCACGTGCAACATAGTAAAGAAGATCAACTGCAAATTTGGCTCTCATCAATTTTAATTGATTTTCTTTCTTTTTTAATGAATGAACCAATATGTCTAAGAATAGACCACTTGTTGTTGCATGCATTAGGAAGAAGTCGAGATGAGGTGATTTTTTTGGTCGTATAGCAGCTGCATTCACTAAGATACTAGCTCGTCTGGCATCATCTAAATCAGATTTCCACATTTGAGCATATTCTGCAATCAATGGACCACCACCTCTTTCCAATAACCTATAAATCTTCGGCCTCTCATCTGTATAAAGAACTTTCTCATCAAAACGCCGATCGTTGACAATCAATTCAGTAATGTCCAAAGCTGTTTTATCACCATCTCTGTTTTGATCATAATTCAAATGTTCTAAGACATCCTTAACACTGACTCGATCAATTGCTGCCATGGCCAAACCTTCAATGGCCATCACTTTTGATTGAAATTCCAAAGCGTATCCAAGATGAATAAATGCATGATAAGCACCACCTAATAAGAGAACAAGATAATCTTTATTGAATAAATAATCTTCAATTAGATCTTCAATTTTTCCTTGATATTTTTCATTGTCCAGTTCTTTTGTAAAGAAGTCCAAATAATCATGATAGTAATTATCATCACCTAAACATTTCTTTACGTCGAATTCTTGTTTCTTATGAAGTGAAGCTAAAGGCTGTTGAATTTTCTTCTGTTTTTCATAGATGTGTTCCAATGTTTGAGATGAAGCACCAAGACCTAAGGCAGCTAACAGATGATGTGCGGTATGATTGTGAAAACCCCCTTGTATATTGAAAAAGACGTGGTAATTTTCGTGATTTTTTTGAAGAAGAAAAGAACAAGTTTCAATTGTTTCAGGAGTTACACCAGGTAACAAATAGATGTTGGAATTTTTAATGAATGTATTAGATGAAAGAGTATACATATTTGTTCTCGACAAAAAATTATCCTTTAAAAAGTTAATGCAAGTGCTTCAATGAAAAAAAAGAGCAGTCGTTGTATAGACTATATATATCTATACAAACCTATCATACTATCGTCATAATGACAACGCATATTTTGTCTCTTCTTCGTATTTCTTTTCATTCTTTATACTTGTTTTAACTGTTTGTACTGCTCTGTCGTTCGAACGTACACGTAACCAACTACTTATTTTTATCTTTTCTTCGTGCTATTCTCTTTCTCATCATATGCATCTTTTTACCTTTCTCACAGTGGGCGATTTATAGAGGGCATGTGGACATGGCTTATTTCATGTTAAAATCGTATTTTTTTCACAGAAATACTAGTTTCTACCCTTCAGAAAACAGTCACTGGTGAAAGAAACGTGAAATCCAGGAAATAATTTTTTTATGAAAAATCCCTGAGGGGGACCCTCGCCCTAATTTTTTGTCAAAAAACTTTTTATTTGAGAAGCTAATAAATCATACATCATTCGATGCAGTTTTGTGCGCTGATTCTAAATATGATATTTGTATTGAATAAGAACGTCTCTAAAACCAAAAAAAATTGAAAATACCTGAAAAAACCATGGTTTTTTCGAAAACCTGCTGTAGGGTCCACGAATATTTATGCTAATTTATGCTATCTGGGACGATAGAGGACATATGGGAGAACATTCTGGCAAAGTTTGAATAAGTTTCTAATTGAGCGCTGGAGGGCGCACCCATTTTACTAATATAGCCGTTTGGAAAAGTACTGTGGAAAAAGAGAAAATTTTTTTCTAAGGAATCTTCAGTAGTAATTGACCACTTTTTTTATTATAAATCGGTAGCGAACATTATGCAAATTTATAATATGTATTGTTTTTGGCTGTCACTTCAACGGATTTTGTAAAAAAAAAATTTTTGTTGTATAGATAGCGTTATTTGCAGGCTGATTTTTAATTATTTTCAATTGGCTCATTTTCCACTCTACTTGAACTTTGTAGTAAAACTTTTAACGCCATTAAGCAGTCCATAGTCCGAAGTATATCTAGCACTAATTGAATCTTGCAAAAGTGCACTTTCGATTTTTCACCTAATGTCCATTTGGTTGTCCACTGTGTTTCTATACCAGACAAGACGACTATTAGATCTAAATAAAATTATATTTAAAAAACGCGAAACAAAATAATCTGACTAAACTTTGCATCAAAGTATATGAACTAATGTTGAGCTTTGATTTTATGATGACCGACTATAGTTTCTCACCGAGAAGAATTATAGAACAATGCAATCAATTTACCAGCGCATAATTGAACGTCAAGATTCAGTATTCTCTCTCGCGATACTTTCTATGTTGGTCTTGCTAATGATCGCGCATTTTATGAATAATGTCTTCCATCAAACTTACTTACAGTTGGTTATGCATCAACACCTCTTCATATTGACCTTCTCAGAAACCATGTAATATAATATATCAAAACATTGTGTTTCCTTTTTGTTCCAAATGGAGAACTATATAGTTACATTCAAATCTTGAGCTCATTTTGATTATATTCAGTTTCTGAAACATCGTTCTAGTGGAACTTTTATCAGAAGATTTTACGAAAATTGGCAATAAGGACAAATGACACTTATAAGTAGATCAGCTGTTAAACCGGTTTTGAAAACTATTTTGTCAACAAATCAAAGATAATCCATATGATGATTACAGTAGTTCTTTTCGAGCCTATTAAGTAACAAAAACAAAACTTTGAAATATGACAAAATGAAGATATTAAGGTGTGGTTGTTATCTTTGCCTAGAAATGTTGTTATATTTTTCTGTCATTCAGTGTCAGGATGACAAATCAAGAGAAGAATAATGTGCAAGTCGTCAAGGAAGGGTGTCGATGTGTATGTTTTCGGTTCAGTCACACCCACACTCACACCAAATAACATGAATTGCGTCACCTGTCAGAAAGACACCGTTGCGCAATTTGGAAAAGTTTCGATTGCACAGCTATGCAAAAAAACTGACGTGAGCTGTTGAGAGTTGTAGGCCTGGATATGAAATGTGGGCGCGGCTTATGTGGCTTAACCTGAATATGGGTCTGTCCATTGCTTTGAGTCTTGTCATGATACATACTCAGGCAGATCTATACTAAAAAAGCAACTTTAGATGCTCGCGACACTCTACAGTCATGTCATCCAGGCGCACACCTGATAACAGATTGGAAAAATCTGGCTATGAGAAAAGAGATGTGCGTTGTTCTAGCGACAAAAACGTGGCACGTACTGGAGTTTTTCTGTTCTCACAATGGTATCGTGGTACTTCGGTTTTATATGAAAATTTTTCCGTCGGCATACAAAAAGCATTACATATGGATTCAGTGATATACCGAAAAAAAAAAGGAAGGATATAAGTGTATAAAAGTCATAGACAATAAACTTTCAAGAATCAATTCATTCAATATAATCAAATTTGAAAATTACAGTCAAGCTTTTAGTTAAAGAATTCGATTGTACGGATGATGTCTCGGATGACTATGAATTGTGAATAAACTGATTGACAACGATGTACATTTTTCATGATTTTGTTCATTAAGCTCCTATGCCCTTTCGTAACTAAATTTTTGTTTGTTGTGGTCATTGTAGTATCTATCTATCGAGCACATTTTCGGATCCAAGAGTTAGTCTTAACGGTTAAGAAATCAAATTTACGTAACGGAATTAGGGAAACATTTTTATTGTTTAGTATTTTACTCAAAATTAATGGTAAGACAAATTTTGAAGCTGCCCTCCTTTTTCCATCAGACGTTTGGACCGACTGAGCACAAACTTTTTGTGTGATAAATAAGATCAAATCTGGATTTATATGCATACCGTTTTTCTTTACACTATTTTGTGGTCATTTTTGACATATCTTAAATAATTTACTGTACATGTTTTTTGACAAAGCGTCCAGTATTTTGGTTATTCTAACCGAAGGAAACCATATTCTTTTCAAAGAAAAATAAAAGGTACACCCCGATCGGGTCCTGCTTTTTACAAAAATCAATTCGATCCTAAAGTTGAATTATGAATGCTTGCAATGAGCAAAACTTCAAGACATGTTTTGCTCTTGCATCATCTACATTTCATAGAACGAGAAGTATCCAAAAATTTTGAGTCTATGACAATTTTTGCTTTACTAATGAAGATTTTTCTAACTTATAAGCTTTAGAATTTCCAATCCAGCAGGTCTTGAGAAACTTAAACAAGAGAAGGAGCGAATGTTTTTAAAGACCGGGTAATGGTTTTAACGAGTTTTGTATCTCAGATACATTTTCAAATCTATGGAAAAGATATTCTAATGATTTCTATACTACTTTTTGCCACAATAAATAATTGTGAACAACATTTTTTGTTTTATTAAATTGTTATCTGAAAAAACCCAAAGCAAAAAAAATTCGATACTATGTCGACAAATATACTTCTACTATATTGACGAATCTAATGAAATAATGTTATACTGTATTTGTCTACGTAGACGAAGATCAATATATTACGAGCGTGCATGATGAGAGTCTAGTGGTCTGTATCCGAACTATTTTTCCTCCTACGCAAGCAAGCAAAGACAAAAATGTGATTGCCCGATATCTAGTTATTCTCTCTACTTTCTCTTTTATGTAAAATTATTATTAAAAATGCTCATGGGTAGAACGCAAGAACATGGTTATTTCTATACGAGCCACAGAACAATAAATGAATTCGAAATTGAAACATAACTACGTTGCATACAAAAAGAAAAATGTAGAATTATTGAACAGAACATAATACCACAAAAAAAAGTACTTGCGGGTGTGGATGTGGATTCAGGGAACGCACCCACACTCACATCCTTGAAAGCAGTGTTTATTGCCAGTACTCAAATGAAAAAAGTCCTTCAACATTAATTGTATCATTGATGGAAGCATCGGCTCATCAATTTCGAACACAAGGAAGATATGCAAATGCTTCATTGTAACGAACTGTTTAATTAGCATTTATGACTATTTTTTTTCATGTAGTCTGGCAGGTCTTCTTCCACTGAAATATGAAATAAACCTATGAGACACAAAACCGTCTCAAACTTTCCAACAAAGCTCACGGTTTCCTATTGATGTATGATGATGAATAATATTTCAAATGTTACTTTCTTTTTACAGTTTATCAAACGTTGTTTTGGAAGTTGTATGGTTTCCGGTGCTCCAGTAAAAATCGAAAACAATTTTGATAGAGCAACATGCATGATTTGCATTATTAGTATATGTGGTACACAATATTATTCAATAGATAAAAGCGAGAACAATATATTTCTGGAATGTTTCTTGAGCTTTATATCTAATATTTGACCCATATATTATTTATATTGATTATTCTAACGCTATGGAGAAAACTAGTAATATTTAAAGCAATGCTACTTATTCAAACACTAACTGTAAAAGCTCCTTCACAATATTATCAGCAACAGAAATTGATGTTAACCAATGGAATTTTCATTTCACTCAATCATCTACGATTACCATGAGTTTTGAAAACATCTGATGGACGCGAGAACAAAAAACTAGCAAAAAAGTCTCAATAATAAACTTACATGGCACTATCGAAAAAGGGACCCAACAAATTTCAAAATGTGAAGGGTGGAGATAGAGAAAAACCAATGTTTTTATTGGATAATACTATTTTTTCTATCGAATATTATTGTCAAGAAACTTTCTTAGAGAGTGTTCGTCTATGCTTCGTTATTTTATCTAGTTCAAATTTGGTTTTTCATAAAGGTAGAATAATCCATACAGAATATACACAGGCAAACAACTACATATGATGTGGAAAAAACATCTGAAAAAAATTGCATCTTCATTTTTTTTATTATAATACTTTGATTATGAAATGTAAGGATTATAGGTAGAAATGTGCCAGTTGCAGTTAAATAGGTACTCGTTAAAATTGATTCCGATAATTGAATACTACTTCCAACTGATCAGTTGATTTAAGTAGCATTCGATCCAATTCAATATCCAGTTAATTAGAATTGGTGCATTCCTATTTAATGGAAAATTTTTCATTTTACTCTATTAATTTGTATAGATTTTGATGAAAGCAGAGATATAATGATTTTGCAAGATTAACTTTAGTGCGGTATATTGAGTGGTCAAACTTCCAAACGACACAAGTTCTATTTTCGACAGCAAACATGTATAATCTCATTAGTCTTTATTCATTGTGTAAAACAGATTTAAAATAACTTTAAAGGTCTCAT